>JAJNBT010122612.1:0-12722 GCA_028455955.1 Notopais sp. p TS-2021 | reverse complement strand
ATTTTTTATTTTCATATATATATATATAATCTTATCATAAATGAACTACAAAGAAAAGTTGAAAATTATTTCTATTCAAATTTCGGGTCCTTTGTAAGACTATTTTCAATGTTTTAAGACAATTTCAGTCTTTCAAGTTTATTTAGCGAATGTAAATTCAAGGTTCCGGAACAGTTTGTACAGAAATAATCTTCTTTAAAATAATTCGGACAAAATTAAATTATATTTTATTATTAATTTAAGCAAGATTCAAGATAACAACGGTACATAAAAGGCCGCAGATAATCTAGTTTTTTAAATTTATTAGGCAAACTTGGGTGATTAGTGTACGACTTCGGTCAGATCCGTTTTTGTTCTACGAAAAACTTTTACTACTTCTACACTCGAGAGACCAAAGAAAAAATAGGAAAAGCTATTGTGAAGAAATAAACCCAGGAAGACATTTACTAGAGTTCAACCTCAAAATAATACAAAAGAACTGTTTCCATTTTTGTAGAAACAACAAATTAATGTCAAACTTCATTATAACTTTTAGTTGCCAAAAATTCACAATTTTTATGTTTAAATTACACAAAACAAATTTAGGTTTAAAATTCCCATGGTTTAGAAATAAAGATAGTTCTGTGTAGTGTGTATAATATAACAAATTTAACATATGAAGAGGTATTTTTTGATTGACAATGGACGAAATAAATCGAAAAGTTGTTATTTAATAATTAATTGTTTAAGTCACTAACAAAATAGTTTAAGAGCCTGTGATTATTATTCGATTGGTCCGTTATTGTTGGTCAATTGTACTTGTTGGTCAATTATACTTGTCGGTGAACTGTTGCTGGTGAATTGTATCCGTCGGTGAATCTTGGGTAACCGGACTATTCGTCCCCAATTATAATTAACATGACGCTAGGTTATTTTATAATATGGAACGGATTATCCGGGTACAAATACACCTAGAACCGAAATGTTGTTGGTGAAATATCTCGGTGAAATTCACCTAAATTCGTTTTTAATGCCTCAAAACGAGTCTATTCACCACAGCATGATGAGGAATTTTTTAATATTTCGTGTTCAAGATCGAAAAATATTTTCCTTTGAATTAATTATATACACATACAGTATATATAGTTGGTGTAGCACAAAGAATCATACATTTTACACATATGAAAATATAACTAAATAATTAATAGAATCTCTTCAATTTATGATAATAGTGTATTATATGCAGACAAAAATACATCTAATCTTTATTTTATTATTTAAACACAATTTATTAAATTTAAAATTTACTTAAAATGCATTTGGTAAGGATCAAGGTACTAATTTATGCGGGTTCACCATAAATTTAATACATAAGGGGAGCATAATGACCAATCATACATTTATTTTGGCACTCAATTACACCTGTATGTCGTCAGGAGATTCCCACAGATAATTCCAGGCTCTATTTCACGGTAACTGATTAGGTGTGTACAAATACGGTGTGGAAAAAGAGCTAAGTACAGCTCATATTGCAAACCTCGTGTTCCGCTAAGCTAAAACCCCATTTCCGTAACTCGTCGAGTGGAAATTCGTGTTGATCTAATGTTATTTATAAATGAGCTTCCATTTGGCACTCCACAATCTCGATCAAAGATACACGTGTGTCATTGGTAGAAAAATACCATTCACGTATTTTGATTGGTGAACAATTTTTTTGAGCCATAAATGCAACGGAGATAATCAAAGAACAGAAATTTGATGCCGTAAAAGTAGTTTTTATTGCGCTAGAAGCGGTGAAAAAAAGTCAATTTGGCGCGAACCAAGATTATGTTTAATAAGATCAGCATCATTTACCTTCTTAGATCGAGATTGTACTTGGAAACAATGACCCTCGTCTAATAAAGACATATTTTACTAATTTGCATTCCAAAATACGCAATCTAATTGTAATTGCATCAATAAAACGTAAGTTTGAAACGTAGAAGAAACCAGTAATATAAAGTTAGATACAATTCTTTAACAAAAATGAACTAAAATTAAAATTTTAGTACCATACATTAGATATTTTAGACCTAACCTAACGTAACCTAACCTAACCTATTCATCACGCGGAACCTATTCTCATTGGTGTTAGTCAGATATTGAATGCAAAGTATTGGTCGACAGCATTTTTAATTACATTATTTATATATTCAATTCAGAATTGATTATAAAGTGCTCGCGAAAATACATTTAATTCGTGACTATAAGTTAGCTGTTATATAATGGACGTATTTTCGTGTGCCTTATAAAACCGATCTGGATCTGAATAGAGAATTCAAAAATATTGTCCACCAATAGAAAACCTTCAAACGCTGATGGACACCAATCACAGGCAAGTTTTTCAGATTTATGAAGGATACAATTTTATACGATAATTAGAAGTATATATATATCGAAAGTGGATCTATAGTATCGCCTCAAAAACAATATTTACTTTTGTAAAAGTCAATTGCAGAAATGTTTTTGGAAAGACAGAAAAACACTAGTTTCATTAAATAGAGACGCTGACTTTGTGTCAATTATTGAAGAGTTTGTTTATGGAGGAAACCTAATAAAAAGTATCCTAATGGCAAACAATGAAGCTATTTTAGTAACATCTTTGTTTATTTGTAATCGAGACAGTTGAAATACGACAAATAAACATTTATATATATTGTTCCAACTTGAATGCCAGAACATAAACATAATTAGAGTTTATTTTTAAACACATTAAACGAACGTAATTACCATTAATTGAGGTGGTTCGAGGGGATGATTTTAGTCATTTTTAAATTTGCATTTACTAAAACACTCACAAACGATCGCAGTCAAGCGAGGCAATGATGCATTTACAGGACGACTAAAAATATATAAACACGTAGGTAGACACATTAAATGGAATTGATTATGTAAAATAAAATAATACTTGTTTGGTTTAAAATAAACTCCCTCGGCCTACTCTATATTACGGAAAGACGATGAAGAGGTCCTTGAATAAACTTTCCTGGACTGACACACTTTTGACGGACATTTCCGGAATTGTTGATGAACATTTGGTGTTCAGGAAAAACAATCTATCTATTAACTATTGTACATACAGATGTCGGGTTTATATTTTGGAAAACAAACTATTGATACTGAGTAAGAGGACCTCGTTTTCTAATCCATCAATTGATCCGTTTGAAGGCTACATAATATAACAATTAGCTTCAGAATAATCGAATTTGAACTCAAATATGTATTGTAATCACTGTAACAATTCATATCATTTTAATTAAATAATATTCAATTACTTTATTGAAATGATAATAATTTAACGTGTGATCCCTGAATAAATTTTAGGGTATGAAGGATCAATTGCATAATAATTAATATTTTTATTTCAATAGTGATGGATTTCGTTAGTTTATAAGAAAGAAGGAATATTTTAGTGACTTATAACTGTTATTATAGAGGCTATATTAGGATGAATTAAGTTAGGTTAGGTTACTTTAGGTTAGGTAAGCTTATGTAAAATATATTTGGTATTAAAAAGTGATTTTGGTAAAAAGATACCAAATATGCTATTGGTTAATTACGTAACCTGATTATATCTATTCGACATAATTGACGAAACGTGAGAATCAATGTCTAAATATGTACTAAGTACAATCAAGAGTTTATTTATAAAACGAACAATGTTGCCAAAGAACATTTGTGATAATAAATCAGCAAATTCTAGGGTCTTGATTTCATTTCAGTCGTTTGAAAGCGATAAAATAAATGATATTGCATGTTTTTACTTCAAATTGGGTTATTGGAGTCCGAATTTTCTTGGATTTCTATATGCAACAATGGATTGGATATATATAAAACGCACGTATCATAATAATAAGAATTTTATTTTCTCAAATTGCAACTAGAGAAGGAACCACTAAATTTATTAAAAAGTTGGATAGATTCATTTTATGATGAAAAATGGTTGGATTTGTCCTCATTTGTCAACAAATATCAGGACAAGTTGACAGGTAAAACGATTTATAACTGCAGTCACAATGAACTAGTACGCATATAACCTTCAATGTAATGTTGCAACGATATAAAACCTATTCCAGATTCTGCAAAATACCTCCCTAGGGAAGTGAATTCTCGAGATGGATATCAATTGCCATATAACTCTTCTTTTATCTAATATTTTTAACAAAAATTATCTACGAAAGAATTGACATCTTGTCAATAAATATTACATTGCAACAAATGGAGCCCCACTATAGCGATCATTTATATGCACAGAGTTACTCTCTACAGCCAATGGACTCGAATTGCATTTCCTATATTTGATTTGGTTTTTTGTTTTATTCAGTATTTGTAAACTTAGTTTATTTTATTCCGTTTTCCAAATTCAATTTCTTGAATTCATTCTCGGCCGCTAATTTAATTTCGTGTCTTTGATTTTAAATCAGATTTTAGGAGAAAAATTGTCAACTTTTTATTTATTTTGTGAATTTTGTGCAAATTTATTTAAATTTATGTACGAAATAAATTAGTTTCATCGAATTTATTGTTTCTACATACATTTATATAACATACTGGAGCAAATTAATGGAAATGAATAGAAATAATCTATTGCTTATTAATTTAATTTAAACCACATTTCTATTAGAGTTGAATACTTAATTATCACAATATATATATAATTTGGTCTGATATATTATTAATAAAAATGTATTCAGAGGCTGTCATAAATCTACCAATAGTGTTATCGACTAATTGACTTATTTTCCAATTGTTTTTTATTATTTGTCTTATCGACCAATTAACCTGTCGACTAATTGACTTATAGACCAGATATCTGTCGACCAATTCTCTGTTGAGCAATTGTATGTCGATCAGGTGTCTTTCTACCAGTTGTCTGTCGACCAATTGTTTTATTGACCAATTCTTTGTTGACCGATTGTTTATCGACCAGATGTCTGTTAAACAAATATACCTTATAATATTCTGAGTTGGCCCAAATGTTTACTGCAATTTCTTCCATAAAGCGAATCATATTCCGATCCAGATCGGTTTTATACTACACACGAAAATGCGTCTATTGTCTATTGTCTTAAAAGATTAACGCATTCGGTTTAAAAATAAATTTATTTTTCCTTACTAATTAATTATATAAAACGAACCGTTTAATTATAAATTATCTGGAATTTGAAATAATTTCTAACTGAAAATTAAATTTCGAATTCTAAGCCACAATAATATCGTGGTTGAGAGAATTCTTATTTGCATCGTGGATCACTTTCGACATTGGAAATTTCTTCTTCTCGTTCTTGTCCAATTGAATCATGGATGTAATTTCAGATGATGCTTAAAGACGCATTTTATTTATATAGTTCAAATGTCAAAACTCAAATTTCATCGTTTCCTGTCATATTGTTATTTTAATACGAGTGTTCCATAAAGAAGGTACATAAAGAAATATTAACATATATATCTTTTTGCACCATTCTTTCTGGGACACCCTTATTTCTACAAATCATTTAGAGGGGACGAAATAAGGTAAAGGAGAAGGGGATTCATGAGATAATGTACAAAAAAAAAACTGAGGAAGGAGAAATACGACATCCTTGGAACATAAATGATTCATAACTGTCAATCCAAGGATTTAACTCAGGCTTTGATAACACTCAAAGGAAGACCGTGTCTTTGAATCTGAGCAAATATATTGCAGAAGAAGGAGGAATGGAGACAGAGAGAATGGACTTAAGAGAACAGAAACCTTATTAATGTATATTTATGAATTTTTTATATTACTTTCGTATTCAGAATATCAAAATAGGTTTATTAAATTAAATATTATTTATATTTCTAATAGAATAAACTGTAAATATGTTATGGCATCAATCCTATTTCTAATTTTTAGATATTTAAAAAATCTATGAGGGGAAATTATCTTTTTAATTCACGCATATGGCAGTAAAGTAACAGAGGGGTTCGACCCATGTAATCTAACAGAAGTGCATATGTTGCTTGGTCTAGATTAGATTAAGTAGCATGAAACAATTTGTTAGATACAATTGGTAGAAGCATCCCTAAAATGTAGTAATACCCGATAGAGCCTTGGTAATTGAACGGTTTATTGAATTAACTATTCAGATTGGAAGTCCTGTTATATAGACTGGCAGATATAGATAAAGATTAATCAGGCTTGAAATGCCATTTAGAATTCATCGATACTAGATTCGCGATATTTCTGCTAGAAAACAGAAATTGCATCAATAATTATTCATGTTTGTGATTGTTTCATTGTAAATATATATCATTTGTTCAATTTTAATTGGTTTTAATGCAGACTATATATACTATGTGAAGGGAAAAGGATCTGTCTCGTTTTGAAATTATGACAACTATTTGAATATAAATTATTTAAAAATAAAAATTGGCAAGCTTCATACATCTGTATACTAAACTTACGTCCTTCTATTTATTTGTAAAGCAAAATTGATAATAATATCAGTCGGTTGTGATATTTTTCTAAATTGGATGATTCTCAAATCGCTGTAAGAAATCATTTTTCATTTACCAACTGCTATCTTTATAGCCCCATTTTTTTTCAGTTGATGCAATCTAAGCTGATTTCATAATTTTTTTATGTTCGCTATATATATATTGTAATATTTTTCATCTGCAGTAGACGTTTTTTGTGAAGGACTTCCCTGTGAGGAAAGATCATATTTTTACCAATCACCCCTTTTTTTACTTAAATAAATTTGCGCCATTTGGTAGGAAACCGAGGGAGATAAGACGTCTTAAAATCTCAAGTGATGGCCGCACATATTCATGTGGTAGACCGACCTTCATGAAAATTTTTCTTTTTTATTTTGGAGCCTTTTGATAATTCTGCAGATGATACAAGAATTTTTTCATTATGTTTGTCCTAAGTCTTACGAAACGTGCATCCGCATAATTTTCAGCCCCACCACTCTTCAAAGATAGGAGAACATTTAACAAAAAAATGTTCTCAATGTTACAACACAAAGTTGTTTTCTTATAAAGGAAAATAAGATAACAACATTTTCAAGGTTTTGTTGTAAAAAGACAACGAAAGGTTATTATCTCGCGTTGAAATTGTCTCGCATCTTAATGCTTCATCGTCATTGTATAATATTTAAAAAATGTAACAGATCACTTTTGTGTAAATTTGTGAAGAATAAAACTACGAAGAATTGAGTTTAGCCGTGGGATAACAGTTTTAAAGCCCTAAATTTCTCGTGTAAGATGTTTATATTCGATCATATAATGATATTTAATTCAACTGATCTATAAAATGATTTATAAATTGTTGTCGAGATCTATTAAAAACAATATTAATTCGCTTTTTTATTTTGCCTACGAAAGGAAAAAAAATCCATTTTACTTTGAGACTGTCAATAATCGATGAAGCAATATCGTAATTTGCAGATGAAAACAGGCCACTATCACCGAAAATGAAATGCCTCAAGAATGGCTTCTTCACAATAGAGAATCGAATAAACAAAGTGTTTACAAAAGGAACCAATATCTGCCATCTATAACTGCAGAAGCGGATGCATGCGATAGAATAATTTCCCAAGAGATATAATACGAACGCCACGATTTTCTATCTATGATCGAGGTGACAGACGACGGACAAAATAAAATTCTAAACAAAAATAGGAAAATGGAAATCCATCTTGGACAGAAACCAACTAACAATTCGGGACATTAAGTATTCATGAATACTCGAGGGACATTTAATAGCTTTACGTCCGTCCGCTTTATATAGATTGCCGAGAAAAAACGAGAATCGCTATTTCTACTTTGTATTTCCTCAAGCGCGATGGACCTGTTCTAGAATCATTTCCCGCTTTATTGTTTCCATTCTCAATGAATCGCGAGGGTAATGTCAGAGATTCACGATAACGAGATTTGCGTTTTGCCAAAAGTTCTTGATAGAGAATTGCGTTCGATTGACTCTTATTACGAACCTGAATTGTACTTAACAATTCATAGCTACAAAATTTCACATAAAATATGACACACTGCAACTCTGATAATTATCCAATTTCCTTTTTATATATATTGGAGACGTTTTATATAACCTCGTTCGTTGCAGAAGTTCCACACAACATGTTTATGAAAACTAAAAACGTTTTTATGAAACACATTCTGTCAAAAAACGCGGTTTTGTATAGCGGAAGTTTTAATTTCATCATATACCGTATTTTAATTTTCGGAATATACAGGATCTGAATCGGGAATCAATTCTATTGGTGCTGGTTAAAAATAAAAACATTCTATTGGTGGAAATAATTTTGACTGCAGTCTTTCGGTACAGATCGGTTCTATACGGCGCTCAAAAATACGTCTTATTTGATGTTATAAAGAAATGTTTATAAATACATTAAAAACAGGACGTTTTCTTATCTCTATCTATGCTAAATTAAGAATATTCTTGAGCAAGAAAAAACTATTATATATATTTCACATCTCACTTGTCATCATAGAGAGAAATTACGGCTTAATATTATATCCACAATATATGTTATTCATGTTTGATTTAATTATTTCGTAAATATTAATACAGATATAGTTATAAAGATTAATTTATGATAATAAAAATATAAAGATATACTTTTATATAGATAAATTTATGAAGATAAGTTGATGAAGAAATATTTGTCAAGAATGAAAAATAAATTATAAAAACCAATGTACATTGATAACAACACATCCTGCCGATAGTTGGAAAGTTTATATATTAATGAATTTTGCATTAATTTAAATTTAAATTTACAGAATATTATAATTATAAACGTTGGAAGTAAAGCGGTCGTTTCATTAAGCCCGGAGCAGAATTATCAATTTTTGAGTCATTCCGTCTCGAATCCATGGAAACATTTATATCATTAGTAAAACATGTGCCAGTAATATTACAGTAAATCCCTGACTTTTTGCTGTCATTGACAGCTGCTTTCGGTGTAGATAGACTTATATAGAACTGAAAACGTTATTACCGACGTTATAGACAGCATTGATATGCCAGCTGGCATTTCCTGCGACTGAGAATCTTTTTAAACAGAAACTTATTTCTTAAACCATCAAAATTAATTGCATAATATTTGAATTTTAACTGTTCAACTTTCTTGTCATTGGTCAATTCAGGTATTACTTGAACTAAACCGCTTCTTATCATTGGTCAATCCTTGCATGAAACGTTCAAATTTCAACTAAATCACTCCATTGCCATTGGTCAATCCATGATCACAAAGAAGATCAATTGTTATTGGCTGTTATTTTATTTCCTGGAGGAAATTGTGTTTGATCAAGTGATGTTCCCTTATTCGGAAATGAAATGGTTATTACTGCATATTCTACCAGAAGTATTTACTATTTAATAACACGTGAAATTGACACTGTTATTGAATCAGTGATTTTCGCCTTAATGGAACTTCTCATATATATCTGAATTGTTTTATTTCAATAAGAAGGCAACACTATTCGTATACAAGAATTTCATTTGACGACAATTCACCTACTGGTGACAATTTGTTTATTTTTTATTTAAGAACAAAAGTAGCATTACCTAACCTAACCAAAGTAATATTTAAATATACATACAAGAAAATAAACCACAGTGAATTTAAAATTTTCCTAAAATTGAATGCAATTAGTAAAAGAATTGTCTGTAGAGTGTAGAGAACTGTAGATGAATTGATTGTAGACGGATTGTCTGTAGATGACTTGATTGTAGACGGATTGTCTGTAGATGAATTGATTGTAGACGGATTATCTGTATAGACGTATAGCTATGTTTTGTTATGAATCCATAGACATAATATACAGCTTTACATTTTGTATAATTGTTACATTAATTTGAAAATTCTTTCGGCACTTTGTCATAAAATGATTTAAGCGCATCAATTTTGGTAGTAACTGATCATCGTTTCCGTCCCAACCAGATACTAAATAAACAAGAGGAATAAGTACCGTAAACGATACAAAAATGACGGTGTGTAAACACGCTATAAACAGCTTTAATAGAACGTCCCAAAAATGTTATTACGAAGACATTTACGAAACTAAATTTTGTGTGATTTCTCAAAGTGACAGCATTTTCCTGCGTGTAATCTCGCCTACGGCCGAATATTAGAGAATATTTCAGTCGTTTAGTTTTATCTTAGCGAGGTTATCATCACGGGAAATTGCCATAGTTGGAAATGCAAAGATGAGGATGAGCGCTTCAGTGCATCCCAGGATTGCGAGCGGAGATGCAACGGTTCGTTGTGAAGATGCCAGTCAGTTACTGGACGTAGCTTGGGAGTCACTCTTTTTAACACTGAATTTATTAACTTCAAGGATAGAAGCAACCGCGATGGAAAATAAAGATAAACTGTTGAGTTATAACGGAATTCGCCGTACTTATTATATATAAAATAACGAAGCTTTAGTTTTAATATATAAACTCATCTTGCAAATGGTTGTCATGGAAACGCATCATTCCAATGACAGTTGTTCGATGTTTGTTGTAGATATTGTTGCGAGAGAGAAGCTCTTCTCCGAAACGAACTTTGAGATTTAAACTCATTTTTAATTTATTTCCCCTATTTTAATACATAATTACACTATTCCATTATAATTAATTTTATTCATTATAATTATATATAAATCTGTAACGGTATAAAATGATTGTAGAATAATCTCTTTGTCTATTCCGCATTCAAGAGCCAAAAGATGAAATAAGTTCATTTTAATTAAATTAACTAATTCTAATTTTTTTATATATTGGTTCCAAGGACACTCCGACCTCAATCATAATATTTGCCCATTATATAATTTTATTTGACATACGCGAGGGGAAACAAGTTTAATCACTACAAAAATCCCCTTCATTATTCAAAATGTTGACTTTAAAATGTCATTTACGTCAGGCTTTTTATATGTCAAAAGGCACTACGTATAAAGTGCACCGACATTCAAGGTTACAGTAATTAAACATAGAGTTACTCCAATCGAGAACGAACTTACACTACATCATCAATCAGTTCATTCCACCTGTTTTTATTCAATCATTTCTAGGGTTTTTGTTTTTGCATTAAATGATGGGAATAATTTAGTTCATAGAGTTATGTTTGATAATTGTACATTCAGAGATTGCGGGTCATATTTCAAAAATAATTATTTAAAGAATATAAAATTTATTTCCCATGAAAGAAAACTTATGTTAAGAAATAATCCACGTTTTGACGCACTATAATATGCTTTCAGCTGGCACTAGGAATTTTACTTTCAATGTCATGAAAATATTATTATTCGACGATCTTCTATTGGTCTATTGACCCATATGAACCAATCCGTAGCTCGGTTTGATCTAGTTGCTTCGTCGCCTAACAGTATCACATGACTGTACAGAAACCAAACCTGGATGTGTGCCAATGAACTCATGTTAAAATTAGTGCTAAGATGTGAGTGCTAACTTCCATTGCCAAATTTCAGAGATAACTTCAATGTTAGATTAAAAATATTGTTTGTGACAGAGTGCAGTTTTATAGGGCGAGTGAATTCGAATATATGGTTATATATGGTTATAATATTCATGCTTTGTTCAATAACTATTATCAGTTACTCGCACTTAGCTAATTCAAAATAACAAACAAATTCAATTTTCTCTAATGAATAGAAAAACGTTGGTATATAAATCTCCTCAATAATTAATTATATAGGCCGTTCTTATTTCTTGCATTTGGTTGGTTTTGTTGTATCTAAATTTGAAAAAAAAATTCCATTCAAATGCTGACTAATTAAAAATAGGAAATATACATTTTCTTTGACCAAAGAACACATCATTAAAATCGCTTTTGACAAAAATATTTATTTAGATGTGATTGCTCTCCTTACTATGTGTCTGAAAGTCAAAAGTACACTGGTAGGAAGAACTTCTAATTTCAGCTGGACTTTTCTGACAGATACGAACTTCTGCTGCAGGGTCTACAGAGTTCCTGTAGAAGCAGTTTCTCCTTTATCGAGCTGCCACCCAATGATCTGAGTCTTCTCTCGTCCACAAAAAAATCGATAGAGCTCTTTATCACCTTTTCTTTTCATTTTTTTCCCTTTTATCCATGGGCAAGAAATAGCTCTCTTTTTAGGCAGAAAAAGTGGGCGCGGCGGGTCAAATATGGCCCATACTTCAAAGCCACAAACGGTTTATTGGTCTTAAACCAAGAAATTTACAATGCCATTCATGGAAGAAACTTTCTCATTGCGGATTTCTAATGCAACCATATTTAAGATCAATGGCTTTCCTTTATTTCATATAATGGATTAACAGATGGAGAATTCTTATTATATTATGAACCTTGAATGGTTTAAACAATATATGTGTATCAACAGTATATAATCATTTTTTCGATCAATTAATTTAAATTCGCTAAAAATTCAAAATTACTTTTATTTTTCTGTATCCGACCCATGATAACCAGACAATATATATATATTAAAATCTACACATCCAAACCCTCTGGACATGAAATTCTACAAGAAGAAAAGCAAATATAAAACAATTATATTTAATTGGCGTATTTTCATGTATATTAGATATCCGATCTGTATCGGAATACGAATAGTTTTATTCATTATTCTTGTGTTAGTAAAACCGATAGAGATTTGTTACATATAGTGCACACGAATATACGGCTAATATAACATATATATACACATATATATACACATAT
>JAJNBT010121630.1:0-22111 GCA_028455955.1 Notopais sp. p TS-2021 | reverse complement strand
ATAAAAAATAAATAAATATAATAAATAAATGAAACAAATTAGATAAATAAATCTTTATAAATGTAACATTATGCATTTGTTGTAAATATTATATTTTATATATTGAAGCAAATTTAAGCGGCTTAACTAAGATTATATATACCACCATCTGTTTCTGAAAATTATAATATTATATGATCAAAACTTACTGTACATTTAAACTAGGATTTGTTGTCAAATTTATAATTCCAATTAATGCATTTAAAAAATTGTTCACCATAAATGAAATAAAATTAGTGGAAATATCTAAATTGGTATCAAGAGATTACAATAGCAATATATATAGATTCTAAAAATTCATCTTAATGCTGATATATTCACCTTTGACTTTATGAAAATCTTCTAAAGCTATATTTATAATTGTATTCTATTTACAATATATCTGCAATGGAGTTAACTGCAATGGAGATATACTATGTCTTTGGAGGTAATTTATCCATCAAGTTAAATTTCCATCGAGTTAATATTACATCGACTTAACATTCGATCCCGTTAATTTTAATTCTATATTGAGTTAATTGCATAGAAAATTAATTTTGTACGCCTCTACGGAGTTAATAAATAATTGACCCTCCAGAGGGGGCAACAAAATGTAACAATAATTAGTTATCAATAATGATCAATTATCTGAGGAATAATACATTTACTATATATTCTTAATGGAGATAAACTTCTCTTTATATGAATAAAAAATAAACGTAAAAGATAATTATGCAAAAATATCTATTTCTATTCCCAGAATACGCATTGAATAACTAGATTTTTAATGAAAAATTAAAATAGTTGAAATCTGTTCGCTTTTTTTATTCCTTTAAATAAATTTAATTTCGTAGGAAATAAATGTCTATATTTTTTACAAGAGACTAAAAATAATATGATTTAGAAAATTTCAAATATTAATTTTATTTTTCGTTAAAATGAATATAACTATTTTATGATCTATGAAGCTACTTCTATACAGTTAATTCTATACGTGATAGAATTGTATATTCAGTATTCTATTTCATTGCTTTTTGTCTTTGAAGTTGACCTAATGAAATCAAACAAATAGATATGGATCAAAGATTACGTATAGGAGATGCTTCAAATCAGATATAAAGTATTGATTTTAATGAAGCAATTAAGCATTTTAATTTCATAGACGGATGCTTGTATATAAAATGCTTTATACTGCTGCTTACCATTGTTTTATGCTACATTTGACTATAGTTTAGCTTCATTTTTTTATCCAGTTGAGCACTGAGAGCAGTCTTAAAAATATTTCGTCTATGAAACGAGTTCAGTAATGTTCAAATAAGGAATATTAAATAAGGTATATATATACTTTTATTTTTATAATTATATTTAGGTATATTCATTTGCATAATATAATTATTTAAAAATAATTTCTCTTCCAGTATAACATTTTAGGTATGTTATTTTCAACAAAGAATAACAAAACCACTGATGATGGTCAATAGGATCGAAACATGTTAGCTGAGTTGAACAATAATTGATAAGTTACAGACTCAATTAATTTCTTGTTGCGTCAATAAATGAATGACAAAGTTGGTTGAACTTTGCACTATAACTGTGAGAGAATTGAAGGATTTCGAACGCCAGTCAATTATAGGCGTTAAAAGTTGTTAATTAAACGGAACCAATTAACAAAGCTAATAACTCCTACGGAATGCTCCATTCGAGCAACTAAGTTAATTAACTCCGATGAACTTAAGTTAATAAGTCACTTATTAAGTTGACCATTTTGAGATATATGGCTTGAGATATAGATACATTTTAAAGTTTTACACTGATATTACTGAATTATGTACTATACATAATATCAGTATGATATTCTCTAAGAAATTAGGAATTTTAATTTTCAGTTAAGATAATTGTATTAATCTTTTGTAAATATAAAATAATAGTGTCAAGCCCATTTGGGAGTAACAGAAACTCGGTCAATATAATGTTTGAAAATCTATAATAAAAGAACTCATAAAAACAGTGAAAATTGCATTAAAGACAACAATCATGGCTGACAAAAAGAGAGCTGAATCTATGAGATTCATTGAAACTAGAGTCATATTTGAGCTTGGCATCTAATCAATCTAGTCTATGGCTCGTTGGGAACATAGAAGAAGATCTATTAAACATGTCTTACCAATGCGATGGCGTTAAAAAATTAACGTTGGGATTTGGCCAGATTTAATTTTGCTATTCCCTATTGGTGCACAACACCATTAATACCAATTAAAACCACTCGATCGAAACTATCTATACCATTCAATTAGTTCCGTTAGACTTTTAGAATATTCTTTAGTTTCTAAAATCGAATATTTTTTCTTTCTTGATGTGGCAATCTGTTAATTTCAGAAATAATATTTGGTGTTATTAATTTTTAACCAATATTGATTCATAATTTTATTTATTGTTATTTATTGTTATTTATTGTTATTTATTATTATATATTGTTATTTATTGTTATTTATTGTTATATATTATTATTTATTGTTATTTATTGTTATTTATTGTTATTTATTGTTCTTCAGTATGAGTTTATTACATAAAATACTTTCTTTCACATAGAAAATTAATTAATAAATAATCCAATACTTAATAATTAATTATGCCTAAAAAATCGATCATATCTATTATATATTGAAATAATCTATCCATTTTAATGAAAATGGATGTAAATTTATTAAATTAAATAATTTATAATTAAAATTTCTATTGGTTGTCATGGATAAAATCTAGAATTTTATTTTAGAAATAACTAGATTTTTTTCTTTTTGTTCGGACTTTTTTTGGCAAATTCTACGATACGTGATCGACAGAAACTGTCAATTATATAGACTAAATAGCGATCGTTGAAGGGTATGCATCAAATTTTAAAAATCTGACCTCTGTGATACGATAACATAAAGACGAAATTTGAAAACAACAAAAATTTCTAAAGATTTCGTTTCTCAAGGATGAAATAAAACGAGAATTCGAAGAATTTTTTAATGAAAAACATTCTTACTTAAAACTTTTTCATGGAATAAAACATTTGCTTTTAATAGTTATAATTGCGTTTACAAATTGGTAAAATACACAATTCAGGCAGTTTTTATAGTTAATTATTCAAGGAAAAACGTCTTACGGCATTCTTTTCTTCCAAGATAATTTTTCCTGTCAACTGACAAAGTTTGAGCTTTATTTTTCAAAATAATTTGCATTTGCATTTAAATTTAGGGAGCAATACTGAACCCACAATATTGTATACAGATTATAGATTGATAGTCATATTAGTTTTCGATAAATAAGATTTTAAAATACAATCTATGCAAATTTAGGAATACTTGCATCTAAAAATTTTAAAAGATGATTGCAAAATATAAACAAATAATTCATTAAATATGAACGTAATATAAACAATGTATGGTAAAGAAACAAATTAAAATACGATCCTAATTCAACAGATCATAAAGCCTGAAATTTGTATTAATTCTATGAAATAAGTCATTTATTATTATTCCTACAAGAATTCTAAAATAAGAATTTCATGACTATCATATATGATCTATAAATTGATTAATAGATTTGTATTCCTATTGATTGTACGCAATTGTATTCAACTTGTACAAATTGAACAGTTGAATTCTATTGAAACAGGCTAACAATCTATTATAGTTGATGAATAATAAACAGAACAGAATATTCAATTTCCGATTTCTATGTAAATATAGTGGTGCAATAATCATAAAATAAGTTACATACTATTCATATCAAGAGTGAGATTTTAAATGTATTTATTTTCATTTTTATATATATATATTTATTTCTGTATATTTATTTTTGTCATTATTTATTTAAATTTAAATAAGATAGATGTAACTTCTTCTTTAATAAACACGTTGATGGGAATAATATAGGTACTGTATACAAGATTCTGCATGATAATCACGCGCGACATTTATGGCCGATGTTCTTGAGCACAGTGCACGAAAACATCACCCAAATGACTATCTAAGTCCATTTCCTGAGATAAAATCGATCAAGCTAAATTATTTATATGGAGGAATTTAAGAATGGAATCAACTTAATGCAGTACTTAAAAGTTCGCCTAACTGTATAAGAGTAAAATTAGCATTTAAGCAAAGCATATTATATTCATATTAATTGTAAACCCTAAAATTAAGAATCTAGGTTAATATACCTGATAATATTGCATGCCCAATGAGTCCTTGTTACTCCCAAACGGCTGGAGACTTTACATTGAAATAAGTTTAAACGACATTATTGTTTAATTTGATTAACAATACAGTACTGGTACTATGTTGTATATATCCCAATTTCTTACTATTAATATTTTGTACATCTCTATTAATATATTTGTCAATAAATATTTTTCATATAAAATATAAAAGACAAATTTCACTAGATTGATTTCCAACGTTTTTATAATTTTTATTCCTTTCATTTTTCAACTTTTTCTTTTTAAATATTATGTTCATAAATAAAGCAAATCCTATAGTAATATCTTTTAAAAATCTCTTTATTTAACATGAATGATGATATATTTAATGTTTTATATTATTCAAAATTTAATACAAATCATGATTGAAACTGGAACCCTCGATCTCCGACATATCGTGCTAGTGTTCTGCCCCTAAGGTGTCAAATCACATTGATTGTAAGCGATATTTTAAGATGCTTCAGGGTCTACAAGAATCTTTAGAGCTCTTTTATCAACAATACAAAATACATTAAAAAATAATGGCAATATTAAATTAAATTATCTATTTCAATAACCATTTGGCATGTAGACTAGATATGAAATATACCTGTAGTACTGTTTTCTATTTCACGTCAAGATGAATGTTACGAGCGAGGCTGTATGAATACAAATTGCATTCAGGTCTCATCAAGTGTAATGCGTGCACCCCAAAATGACCAAATAGGATTCTCAATGTGGTAATGAAAGTCAAGGAAAACTGCCGATCTTAGCAAATTCTTCGTAAATCGGCAGGAAAACGTGATCTTTATCTGGTTAAATAATTGTACCTTGTATATAAAACGATCATGTGGGACTATTTCTTTATATATTCTGCTGTGTAGTAAATTCCTATTTTGATATTTTATTGAAAAGTCAAAGATTTCTCTTTACATTTTTCAACATATGAAAATCGATTTATCTCGAATTATTTCCTAGATTATTCATTATCTTGTATTTAAGAATCAAAATTGTATTCTATACATATTCTATATTAGATTTTTAGTATTATCAAAAATTCTTTTAGATGTATCTTCTATATTAGATTTTTTTGCTACGATATAAAATATAGAATTCACCGTAAATTTTCCATATTATAGTACGCGATAAATTCTTTTATTTTATAACCCAAAAAATAAATTAAATTCTTCATTAAAGTAGTGAAAATCTTCATTATTTTCATTCGTATGTAATAATTATAAAATTTAGTTCATTTAATTTATTCAAATGACTTCAGTATTACGTATTTGAATTCCTTTAATTTATGTTCAAACAATTTATTGAATTAAATCATATTCTGCCTGGCAACTAAATCAATGAAATGGTTGACTGACAAAGTTTCATGGTAAATTATTCCAATTATTTTTTTAATAAATTTCACAATTTCGAAAGAAGAAAAGAATTTACTTGAAATCCTAGACTTATTTGATTTTGAAATTACTGGAATTCTTCAAATTCTTCTGGCTATTGACAAAACTGCTTCGTATAGCAGACCATTGCATCCAGCTTGCTATCTGATATTTCAGACGACAAATCATATACGTAAATGCTATTATTTAATTGCAGTTAATACTAAATTCTGCCTTTGGTCGAATCAACCGAAAGAGATGAAGAAATGGATGATAATTGCATAATGATTCACCATCTGCTGCATGATTATTCTCAATAAAAGCAATGACAGGGTCGTTTTGATGAAATAAACGACGGAAACAGATAGTAAAATTCTCTATTCCCTCGTTTAAAATCATAAAAATGAACTTTATCATCATCCATTTGACAATTTAATGAATCCAGAGCATTTAAGGTTGTTCATAAACACTCAAAGGTATTACGAGCCTTGGTTCCATATGTATATCATTTTAATTTATAACTAAAATATTTATTTTATAATTTAACCATTTATTTAAATTCGAGTTTTTCGTATAATTAAGAAATAATTAAAACTCATGTGTAATGTCACTCTTTCGTTACGTTAATATTCGTCTCACTCTTTTGAAACTCGTATGTTACGTCACTCATATGTTATGTCACTCGTTTCATAGACTCTTCCTCGTAAGTCATATAATCTGTATGTAGAAGAACCCCGTATATAAAACAGTCAATTTACATTAACTCAAGATTAACTAATAATTATGACCTTTGCTTGAAATGAAGGACAAAATGCTTAAATATTTCGGAATATAATGATGGTTTATGACTTCATCTTCGAAGATGAAAATACAATTTCAGTTTATTCAGATTATCTTCACTGAAGTGAAATAATTCAATTTTCTTCAAAAACAAACAAACAAATTATCGTAAATCTTGCTATCGTAAGAAGTCAGTCATCGATTTTGCTCCGGAAGAATGCCGTTAAAAAATCCATATTACGTGTTTTAGCAAGACACATTAAATATTAAAGAAATTTTACATCCATTTTCTATGTAGCAAATTCTTTTCTAAAATGATTTATAAAGAAATTTATGATTTAGTTAATAATATCAAAAAGCTGTGGACTGAATATAGTCAGCTATTAACAATGAAATGCTGTATTGTAGCATAATTGATATATATAATACGACTAAAATTATATAATGTCGTGTCTATTAAAATTAATTATATTTATCAATTTTGTCATATTTGGAATGGACTTCCTGAGTGCCTTTAAATATTGATCGAATTGGCCTATTTAAAAGTAAATTGTAGGAGAACTTTACTAAATTTGAATTTGTCTGTAATTTGCCTAATGGTATTTATTACCTTCAGTGGCTTGAATTTAATGTAGCTTTTTATAATTTATATTTATTATGATATTGTACTTGTATATAAGCAATTAAGCATCTCTCTCTGTATTGGTGTCAGTATCACAGCTATATTTACACTTACACTTACACTACACATTATTAATTAAGAAAAAAGTAAGATATTTATTATATTAATAATTTTAAATATACTTTAGTCAATAATATGTAATTTAATAGTTACAGATTTTAGTTTAATTAAGATAAAAAGACTACGGTACATACTATAGATCTGTTTTATCATCCAGCTGTATTTTATTGGCCAAGAGCTAAAATATTTTAAAACAGACACTGTTATTGAGCAACCCAATATTCCAAGATCATTTACCGATAAATTAACATAGATTTTCCAATTTCTTAATTTATATCTATCGTTTAATATTGAAATCGATGGAATTTGATATTAAATATATATCATTCTCGTTCGTGGCGATGAAAAATAATGGGTCATCACAATTCGTTTACGGATAATTCGTCTACAATTTCGTCTATAATTAATTTATTAAGAAAAGTATAAATTAAATATACAAGGTCAGATCTGGGTTACATTATTTAGTATTATATATATATATATATTAAAATATTATTTAAATAAGAAAAATATATTTCAGCTAAAATTAAGTTAGGTTAGGTTAGGATATATTGTAAAATTAATTTACAGACAAATTTTATCTTATTTTAAACGAATTGTCCGTAAAGACAACGTTTTATCCTTGTAGACGAATTGTGATGTCTTCTTGTAATAGAATGCACAGAGTCGGACGATGTCTCTTATTGAGTGATATTTCTCTTTAATAATGCAGTCGATAAAATTCTCAGAATTATCCATAAATTGTGCGGTTGGTCTGTCTTCTGTATCATTCGTCCATGGTCAATTTCAGTATAGAACTCAATTCAAATAAATGATTTCTTTATTAAAGTAACGTACAAATGTTTGAGAATGATCTATGTTTATTAACAATTTCACTGCAAAATTATTGTTGCTTTTCTCGATTTATTTATTATTCTAACTGTGGCGGATTAAATACTTAACCAAACCTACTTACCTAAGGGCAAAATAATGTCCCTAAAGAAAATTCCTTGGATATTTTATTATCATTTAGAGTATATTCATTAAACCAATAAATGCATAATTTAATTATTTTTGTTGTCTAGAATATATATTGTCATTATTTCTTGATTACTGAAGATGAGGGAAGGTCTCGAAACGTTCTATTAACATAAGTTCTTAGATTCCGTGTTTGTGCTCTTCTTTTTATCGAAATTGAGGTATATTTACACTATTCAATAATGGGTTAAATAATACTAACACAAATACAACAATCCAAACTATAAATTTAAAGTTTTTAACAGTTATATTTCTACCAACATTTACTTTAATGGCGCAAGTTCCATGAATTTAAGTTGCAAACGACGTTCAACTGCTGAAATAAAAGACTCTTGAGTGTAAGACATTCATACATACGCACGTATATTCTATTATAATTACTTAATCAATAAAGTTTCAGTAAATAAAGATAACATGAACATATCCCTTTATCCAATAGAAACATGCCTTTTCACGAGATATCATGCAAATATTAAACCTTCCTTTTTCATGCACGATGTAAAATAACAATATCAAGTCATGCATCATGTAATATAATATAACAATAGTATATGTAATGCACAATTTAATTAATATTTTAATGATCGAATCGTATATAAAAATTTATTTTTCAACAATAAAAATAAATAATTAATATATTTGCGATTAAATATATTATTCTTTGTTGAATGAAGTAAAGGATTAATTTACTTTGTAGATTGCAATATTAAATTTACCATTAATTAAAATAATAAAACATTTACATTAAAATTTTATTTATTATTATTACTCAAATTATATTTTTATTATCTTTTTATTTATATTGACACCAAATATATTTTATTTAATTTAAGCTAACAAAACCTAGCTAACCTAATTAACATAACTTAAATTAAGCTAATATTGCCTCATCCATTTATTATAATGTTTAATTAACTATACTAAGTTACTTTAATATTCATTCATTCTTCTATACCAACGAAAACCATCACTATTGAAATACATAGATACCTGTATTCTGGACCAACTCCAACTATTTTTACCAAATCAAATTATAGAATACCTAAATTCATTCTTCATAACCTAATTTGTATTGTTATTATTCTTCTTCATCGTGGCCCGACATTTTACTATTCTAGAATAGAATTTAACATATTAGAGAAATATATTTTTAATTACTGTAGTCCTAGTAGCGAACCATCCTAGGAGCGTTAATAGTCTTAGAGGCGGACTATCCTAGGAGTAAATAGTCTTAGAGGCGGACTGTCCTAGGAGTAAATAGTCTTAGAGGCGGACTGTCCTAGGAGTAAATAGTCTTAGAGGTGAACTGTCCTATGAGTGAAAGTCATATATAGTAACGAACCGTCAATAATATCGAACCTCTATAATATTGTACCGCTATAATATTGGACGATCCTAGCACAATTATAGAGTATTAATATATCTGATAAATCACTGATAATAACTAGAGTTGTATCTCGTAGGTGCAAGTAGAACCCTCCTACAGAATAGTCGATGTCGATGTATATATTTAATTTGAATCTTTATTTAAAATTTGTTCCGATAAATTTCTCGGACTAAATTACTGCATACAGCTAATAGAGTTTTGTGCTGTTGAATAA
Source organism: Notopais sp. p TS-2021 (assembly GCA_028455955.1). NCBI lineage: Eukaryota > Metazoa > Arthropoda > Malacostraca > Isopoda > Munnopsidae > Notopais > Notopais sp. p TS-2021. Next base: position 12,343 of record JAJNBT010121630.1, on the reverse strand, counting down.
TGTAAAATCAATAAATTGCTAACAATTCAATCGAAATATTTTCTCCATTCTTCATAATTGGATCTAATTTAAATTAAGAGCAGTTTTCTTTTATAAATTCCCTATTAAAGTTTCAGCATAAATTTGTCTCTTTTTATAAAAAAAATTCTCTTAATTATAGGAAATGTGTAACTGTTTGAGCGATTATTAAATATTTAAGATTTTTGATGAAGAATGTCTTACATTTTTATTAAATTCTTAATAATTATGAAGATAAATTTAATCCGTAACATCGTACATATATCATTAATTAAGAACATGAATATAACTAGGAGAATAACGAGAAACATTTTAATTAACCAGCGCAGACCATACTCAGTTATTCTTCACTGTATTTCTTCAAATGAGACTTTAATTATATACAATTTAAACACACAGTTAAAATTATAAGCAAACATTGTAAATAAATTAAACTTATTTAGATATGAATATATATAATGTTTACTACAATGAAACAAAGCAGAAATAGAAGAATTAAGAGATTATGTGAATCTAAATCCATGGCTTGAGACTTAAATGTAGAAGCTGATTTCGATCAAGAGGAAATTAGACAAAATTTTTGTATACAATATTTGCATGCCGAAACATTTTACGACTGCATTTGTACGCACATCACTTGTATGCTGATTATTTGTACGCCATTTATACGACTGAACGATTACACGTCCTGCAGTTATAAAAATATAACCCATGCGATTAGAAATTCAGGTTCGTAGAATCTTAGTTCCTTGATGACACTGCATGAATATAGGTAGATAAATGTACCACATTGAGTGAAACGAGGATGTCTTTAAATATATTACTAAAACGTTGTTAAAAACTATCAACAGCAAGAAACAAAGCATTAAGAATATTTCGTATACTATTATTGAAAGTGGTACATATTGATGCTATATTCATGTAATGTAGAACTCTACTATATGATAATTATCAGGACTTTTTTAAATACTTAGTTTTACAAACGTTTCGTAGATGACAAACTGGCTATAATAATTAATCCGACTGTTTTACTCATATACTATATTTATCAAGCCGATCTTAACATCGCATTTACTCTAAAATCTGAAACTGACAACAAAAGAAGTCTTTTGTGTGTTCAAATATCCAGTTACAAGAGTATATTTAATACCATTGTTTTTCGTAACTCTATAGTTTCACATTTCTAGGTTTAAATTAATATAGTTTTTCGTTAAATATTTAACATTATTTAAAAAAGTAATTATTTATCTATTTTTACTTGCATATTATAATTTATTATTTTCCTAATTAATAATTACTTCTATAAATTTGTAATGAAAAAATGTCATTGTTTACCTTAATTATATTTGCCCAGATTTCTATTTCCAATATTAATTATCGTTTAAAATTACAAACAATTAGATAAACAACTTTCTAAAAACCAATAAATTATTTTTTGTTTATTTTAAGATGAAAGAAGTGATTGATTATTGGTCAAAAAAATCAACGACGAAATTGAAATAATTCTTTTCCAAATCTCAAATGAGTGATCAATCATTTTGAGATAATTTATTTTTTCTTCTATGTGATTTATTTATATTTATTGAATCCAAATTAGTCTCTTTATCGATGTCTCTTTCACAATTGTTTACTTTTGAACCGAATTTATGAAGTGAAAATTAATAAGTTCTTCATCGTACCATATCATTTAATTGAAATTGCTTACAGATATCATTCTCATAATTTGTAACGCGTTACTGAATAGTCTATTCATAAGTTAAATTAATTATTCACGCAAACATCAATAACAGGAACCAGCTATTGCTTCAAGTGTTATTCGTACTCTGACATTCCATCCCCAATCCTAAATTACGTTAGGTTTGGTTCGGTTAAGCCATTTTATAAAACGAGACGGAAAATCTGTGGATGAATATTAATTGAACTCAAGCAATAGCGTTCCTTCTACAGTAAATCAACGAATTACTCCCTCTTTGTTTTCTCAAAACGGGAAATAAAGATGTAATGGGTGTATTTTTGGGTCACATGATATACAAAGCAAGGGAATATAGCAGTGAAATTTCCACTTAGATACTTTCTCTTCTTTAAAATCTGATATTACAAAATCAAAATTAAATATAAATTTTTAGGTATTAGGTATTATTTTTATAGAATGTTATGTTAGAATTATCCCAGTAGTTTAATCATTCATTATATGTATATTTTAATCAATATTTTGTAGTTAATAAAACATTTTTCATATATATCGTTAAAAATATATACGACATTCCATTATTAGAAATGGTCGGAAAAACAAATTAGTCTTATATTCGGAAGTATTCATTTGGTGAGGGATTACTTAAATAAATTAAATCCAGTCATTATTTCTTAAGATTAATCAAGATAAGTCTTCTCCTACAATTATAAATACAGTTTTCCTCGAATTTGTCTTTGTCAAATATTGAGAAGAATTAATGATTACTGTGCCTTGTTGTTCCCATTAAATATACAAACATATCAATCTTTCAAGAACACAACCAATATTTTTTTAGTTTGATTCTGATATAAAGTATGATAGGCATTATTGGTAGTTTTAATAAAAAATAAAATATTATCATATTATCATTACCCCTATGTAAAAATTAAGGATATTTTTGAATGGTTGATTGTATTCAATATTTAAAAAATTATTTATTAAACTGCAACCAAATAATAGAGGACTTGATTGACAGCTACACAGATAACAGTATTTCAAAAGGCAGAAAGATAGGACAAAAATAAAAAATATATATTATTATTTTTCTTCTTATAGAAGCTATCCGAGTTGAGCTTTTTAAAAATAAAATGTTACGTTTTTTTAAAGAGTAGACAAGTATATATCCCAATTAAATTTACACTCAAACTATCGTAATTAACTAAATTATGATAATAAATAAAAACAGATCTAACTATATAGCAACTCCCCTATACTACGAATTCCACAGTAATAATCTTAAATAATTACAGGGGTAACTTAAATATTTTATTAATAACACATACAAGAAAAATCGGATTACTTTGAAACCAAGGACCCAATGAAGCTTATTATTGAAGTGAAAATGGGGGGGGCTTATTCCTGATTTGATCCGTAAAATTCCTGTATAAATGAGCGTAAATAAAAGGTTAGGTTAGTTTAGGTTAAAGACTTCCTTTTTAATGCTTACTGATACTCTTTGTCCTCCATTTGTCTTTACGGCAAATTTGTCTTATGGCAAAAATGTTCATGGCGAAAATGTTCATGGCGAATTATCCTCGAAATATATATGAGTTCTATTGCCTGAGGTTACTTCAGAATCAAGAAATATAAACAAAAATACATTTTAAATAAATTCGAGACGATACTGAACTTTTCTAAAACTTTTAAATCAATATAATTTGCATATTCATCGAATGAATATAAAGTAAATGACGGAATAGAATGAATGACAGAGTTGAATAAATGATACAGTAGATGATTATTTATTATAGTAAAAACTATAGTTTTATTAGATTTTGTTTACCATAAAATTATATGTCATCAAAAACTTGAGATTGATATTTGCACAACAATTAATTTTCACAAAATTTTATGCTAATATATAGCAAGAATTGATGTTTATAGTAAGGAATATTAAAGCATTGAACCTAAAATAATTTCATTAAGAATGACGAGTAAATAAAAGAACGAAGAACATTGGGAAACTTTTACAAAAAAATAATATTTTTTCGCGATTGATTTTAATTAAGAAATTTTTTAGACCATAGATAAAATATTGGTGTAATTATGTTTGCAAATTAGCTACAGAGCATGACAGGTTGTTGCTATAAGCTATTTATATTGCTTAGAAGTCCATAGAAGCAAGAAATAACTATAATATAAACAACTGTTCTTGACACATAATCTAGTATGTTTTTTAATAAATTTAATAAAAATCCGGCCGAATAATATATATATGTTTACAAAGTAAATTTAATATTTGCAACATTTTCTAATTTTCATCACAAACAGTTTTTCTTATTCTGGCTATTTTTAATAAAGGTTTTTAATTTAGAAAAGATTATATCCTAAAAAAATTAGTCCGAAGTTTTAGGAACGGGTGGCGACAGATGTCAGTCTTAATACCGCATTTTGAGAATATCCATACAAAATATCAACATATAAATAGAGTTCAACAAACAAATTGGTTATGTAATTTGGGTTATGTTAGGCTTGGTTATAGTAGATTTGGTTATGGTAGATTTAGTTATAGTAAATTTAGTTCTAGTAGATTTGGTTCTAGTAGATTTGGATACATAATATATACATTAAATCTGTTCGACATTACGTACCGTATACAACAATTAAATAAGTACCACATAGTTGATTTCCTCTTTATAGTTTAATGAGGATCTATATTACTTTGTGTTTTTTAATGAAGAGCAAATTTAATTCGGAGAAGAATTATTTTAATTTGACGAAGATCTTCTTTGAAAATTATTGCTAGGTACCTCTTGTATTTCGAAAAAAATCTATCTAGATTACTAATTTTAGATTCTCATATTATAGATATAGCTACATTTTGTATAGAAATAGTACGAAAGCTTTCTATACATACAACAATTGAAGACTGTAGATATAACGTATTTAATCTGATAAGAAACTATGATCAATGTTCCCGACGATCAATGTTAGTACAAATAATCAACAACTACAGTATAAGTAGATTCCGTTGCATTATAATTTTAACAATTATGAATATTTCCATACTTGTAATAGAAATATTTTCCTATTAACAAATTATATGTGTTTCCATACTTGTAATAAGAATGTGCTCAAAATTAATCTTTTTTTCTCAATAATTAGACATGGATTAATATTTTGTTACGCAATTAAAAACTTCTTTAAATAAATTAAGAAACAAAAAGTTTTTAACAATGTTAGAATCGTAAGTAATCACCGATAAGACTATAAGAAACTATGTAATGAGCTTCCAAGACATTTTTAAATGGTTACGAATAATAGGTTTCCATTAAGAATTTCCAGCACGTTTTGTCTTTTTTCAGTTTAAGACATTTTTATACTTCATAGATTATCAAAGAATTTCAAGAGAAATAAATTTTTTTGCAAATTGATATTTTTTACTTCAGTTTTGAAAGTTCAATAAGATATTTTCTTATAAGATAATTTTTAAATATCATGAAATTAAAATATATCTTGCGATATAAATATTTTAGCATTAATTTAATTTAATATTAATAATTTTTAACCATTGAAATTAATTGATCTATATCAATGTTCTGGAATTACCTGATATATTTGTCTCTTAATAAATATAAATACTCTTAATACTATATAAATACTATATAAATACTATATAAATACTATTCCAATTTATCCTAAAATCAGTTTACGAAACAGAAATAAAAAATAATACCTTATCATTAGACTTCATTCATTAATCATGCATTATGTCGGTGGAATTATGGGCAGAAAAGTTTGTAATTTTTCTTACTGAAATATTTCGTAATTGATTACTTCAAAAAATTTGACCATTTAGTTTAATAATACAAATTTATATCTGAAATAACGACATAGCCATCTTATAAATTACATGTAATTTTTTATAAAGAAATCTAATAATTATATACAGATATATATATAGAAATATAATTGTTTCTTAACCTCGTTTCAATATACATTCCATAATCAAAAATAAATATATATTTAAATTTATTCTGTAGTTTCTAGTTTCCCCAGACAGCTGTTGCACCTGTATGTGTATATTACATTTGGCATGTGGCCAACACGTGAAATTAATCAATGATGTAATCAATTTACATTTTTTGGTTATAAATACAAAATAATTTACTTAAATCTTTCATAATTTCAGTAGTTTCTTTCGATGGTAAATTAGTAATTGCAAAAATTATGTCAAGATGGTGATATTGTTTTTTATCGGTATTTTGTTACATTTTATTATGATTATATATAGATCTCAAAATACCAGAAAAACAGACAAATAACGATAGCGGCATCTCAAACCCATCCAGGGATAACGTACATCTATTATGGGCTTTTACCGTATTCATCAAAAAATTTCATAAAAATATGAAACAATGAATACGTTTACCAAATGCTATAAAAGACTAAACTTAATTTCATATCAGAAATGGGATTTTAGGGATAACTAATATATTCTTTCAAATTTTCATTTTTATATCTTAAGTATATTAATGATTTATTTTGTTCCCAACGAAATGTGTTATTATTTAGAACAATTTATGGTTCGGATTTATAAATTCTTTTTATCCTATTCACAGTAATTTGCTGGCCATAAATTTTTCAAGTATATAGTAGAGGACACGTATTTCATTATATATCTTACATTATTTATGACATTTATTATGCTAATACGTTTATATTTCTTGTCTGTAATATGAAATAAATTATTAAGTAAAACTGTATTATATATTTAAATGCCTCTAGTTATATTGTATTTACTTTAAGAATATTTTTATAATGGCGATATATTTTTATTTAGAATTTAATTAATAAAACTTGTAATAAAAGATTCTAATCAGTCGCAAATCATAGAGCAATTCTGTTTAATTTTGAAAAAGACAAATCTGCATTTAAAACACCCTTAGAGTGTTCAGTTTTTTCTTTTTTAAACACGAATTTACTCTAGTCATTAGACAGATTTTCGTGTGTATTATAAAATCGATCTGCATTGGACTAAGAGTCGTTTTATTGAGTAGATCGACGCTGATTGGTTTTCAGCGGCGGTTGAAGGTTTTCTATTGGTGGTCAATATTTTTTATTAGTATGTTCCGATCCAGATCGGTTTTATATTGGACACGAAAATACGACTATTGTTCCATGGGTTATAAATATCAAGAAAGCAACCAATAATTCTTCAAGATATCGGAGTTGAGAATTGAAACCTTCCTCTTTCGGAAACTCCAAAGAAATAAATCGTTGTTCCCAAAATCGTAGAATTACTATAAGTGTAATCGGCAGGACATTCATCCTGCTAAAAAATGCAATCTGCAACTGCTATCATATTCCTTAGCCTTGAAGTAAAATAATATTACGATCCACGTTAGGTAAAAACGTTGAATTTGTATCTAGAGTTTCAGCCAAGGGCGACGATTTTGCATTTTGTTTCTAATATCAAATCTGCAGCCATTGTACAAACAGTTCAGACACGAGAAGTACACTCAAAAAATCCTAGTTCATCCCAATATCGTGTGCCAAAAAATGAGTATACTTCGTTCTGAACGTCAAAAGAAAACGGAAATTAAAAGTTAAAATAAAATGCAGAAATGAGACATCCTATATATCTAATATTGCGAAACTTTTACCATTTTGTCTATCTTATATTTAATGTTATATTAAAAAAATAGGTTTTAAAATTCAATATGAAAAAATAGTTTTTGACCTTAATCGGTCTTCTTTTTCCGATATATTGATTTGAAAAGCATCGAATGTCCTTCATACTTGCGGGTGCAGAAACCATAATTTGTAGCTTGGCAACAAGACTCGAACGATGGATTAATGGGAGTATCTAGTTCCTATAAAGGCAAATTTAATGGCATTTCCACTAATCGCTATTTCATATCTGTATCGTAATAAAAAATACTAGCTTTAGGAAATAAAACTAGATGGATTTATTTTTCTAGCAATTTAAATTATTTGCGGAGTGCTGAAAATGGGCCAATTTGTACTGAAAAATATAAATTTTCTAGTCAAATATGCGTGTAAATAACGATAAAAAATGTCGTTTGCAATCGATATATAAACTTAATAAATAGTTATGTTCGGTAATTTTATATCGATCGTAAATACTATATTTATTATCAGTAATGCTATCTTAATGTCCGTCCATTTACTGTTCGTAGCATTAAAAATGGGCTTCTCAAAGTGAGTGAATTACAATATTGTGATTGGCTGATTTCATTTAAAAAATCGCACCAATCATCGACTTCACTTTTCACCGACCCGATATTTGACAATTCTTATCGCGGGAAGTCAAAATATATTCTCCACGACCGTTTTCTGTCACAATTACAACAAATTTAGTTATAAAAATATACAAATTCAATTTGAAATAAATAAATGTAGTTATAAATAAATAAATACAATTAATTATAAGTAAGTAAAGACAGTTATAAATGAATAAATTTTGTTTGAAATAAATAAATGCAGTAATAAATAAATAAATAATTTAAATACCTACTGTATTTTTATATATATTTTACTCTACATCAAAATATTAAGTAAAGAATATTCTTGCCTTAGCAGTTTTATATAAAATTAATCTATAAAAAGACTTTAATCCGTAAAAATATCAAGTTTATTCATGGTGCGTAGCAAAAATTAAATCAAATATTCTTTCTCCGATAGCGCCGCCAGGTAAAGTTGTTTATGGAGGGAACAGCTAGTACAAAGTTTAGTTTTTTCCGTCCACTGGACACATCTTAAAAGAAGCTAATCAATACTTGGTTATAAGAGTTGCGCATACTCGTTATTTTTAATAATTCAAATTAAATAACAAATTACGACATTTTACTAAAATATCTTTGACAAAATAAATAAATTTGGTTCACTTTTTTTTGTTGAATTTGAACTTATATTTATTTTTTTAATAATCAAGTAAAGTTTGTATTTTTAGATAGTTTTTAACTGGTTTATCATAGGGGGCCCCGTATTAAAGATCTAAATTATATCAAATAAAACAAGAATATACTTTATTATAATGGCCATATACTTTTTCGGCATAAATTTGAGATAGGAAATTTTTAAAATTGTAAAAATTATACAAATTTAAAAAAAAATTATCTGTCAAATTTTTTTTTTATTGAAAGTAAACATCAATAATGTTTTAAAAATGAACAAATTTTATTTTAAAAATCTGTACGTACTATGTCCGAAATAAAATATATAAAACGATTCAAACTATTTTAAGAAACTAGATTACATTTCTTTACTAACTTGTTTCTTATTTATAGGCAATGAAATATCTATAAAAAGCATGTTCGTCGATAAGTCAATAAAATATAAACTTTATTTTATAAAATTAATAAAAATTTACGTGTAGATAATTTTCCAATTAAACACTTCAATTTGTTTCTATCTAGTAATTTAAAAATAACAATTTACCAATATTCAAACGGAAAATGGATATTTTTATACCGTTTATTTCAATGAAAAAGTACGTGATTGTATTTAAAAATTTAAAAGGCTTCATGTAATTCTGAGCTATGTAAAATAAATCCATTTGTTACAATTTCCCTGCAGGAAATGAGGTCTATGTTAAATCTTTTAATATAAAAGCTTTAATTCCCATTTCAGTAATTTTACATTTGTTTCCCCGTATTTCAACATTGTTCAATACAAAAGAATACAAATTAAAATAAATTCTTTTGTATTTACTATTTGTAAAGAATAATATTATTCAGTTCATAAATAATTTAAACAAAAACAGTATTTAAAAAATATATATTTCACGTTATAATTTTTCTCTCCTCCCAAATAAAAATTAACTAAGTTATACATAATCTAGGTGTGTATATTAGGTGTAACATAACTATTAACTGTGTTAAGGAAACAAATGTTTGCTAAATAATACAAGATCTGGAAGCAAGCGCGTGCATCGATGTAGTTAATAGAATAAAACCTAAATTTAACATCTTTTTAACTACATTACCTAAATTCTATTATGTTGAAGGGGGAATGATGCTATACATACAACATACATGTATGCGTGCGTCTGTATGTTTGTTGTATCATACAGAAAGGTGATTGATGTAATTGTTTGGCGCAGGCAGCGAGTTCCAAGTTCAGAGGAACATGTTCCCTTTAATGTCAAGAATCTGGTTTTTTAATTGAATTTCATTGTTCCAGTTTTTCTTCCTTGTTCTTCTTCGTTTCGCGTTTTCATTACCATTTTATACCATCATATGTATATACTGTATGCAAATATGAAAGGTTGGATCATATTCAACCGCTCGATCTTAATTTTTCGATTCAAGTTTAGATTTAACATTTCTAAAAAATGTTTAAATATTAACTTGCAAAATTTAATTATAAAAGGTGCTGAATTACATTTGGATAAGAGTGGGTATTCCTGAACATGATCCGAAACATTAAATGTAATATATATAAATCACTATATTTCATTATAATCTTGTATTAAATAATAAAAACATAGTTTCTTAAAGTGAATAGAAATATATATATATTCTTTCATTATCAAGGACCAAAGTCTGAATCCTTTGAATACTTTAAAACACTTTGTTAAATTTTGCGACACAAAGTTTCAAAATATTCATAAAGTTTCGACTATTTATAGTGATTTTATTTAACCAAAGGTTTAATAAAAACATTCATTTTCCTCTATTATCAACCATTCATTTTCTACGAGATGCATTTTATAATTTAATTTTCATGATAAAATATATCTAAGGGGAATGTAGTTTATATAATTATATAATTTATTATATTTGTTTATTTTAGCTGCAAATAATTAAGAAATATATCCATTAAATTAAAAAAACGTGCGTGCGTATATATAATATTACAAAAATCAACCAATGTAAATTAGTAACTGATAAACTAGTCAGTAATTAACTAGCCAAAGCCAATAATTACTAAAAAATATAAAGAGCATTTAAACTTTTGTAAACACATAAAATAGGAAAAACTATGCCAAAAATGTAATATAAAGTTTATTTAGTTGCATGGCTACACACAATAAACCTATAAAGAGCAGACAATAACTATGCGTGCGGAGAGAAGAAATTGAGACCTATCTATTATAAAGTTTCACGAAGCGTTCCTTGAGTTCCCGTCTAAAAGAATAAGGAATACTTGGCTAGAAAATAAATCACTGTTAAAGACAGAAACATCATAATAATGTACTATTTGTCTTTCATTATATACCGACTTTGGTGTACAATTGCATCATTATCTTTATATGAAAGATATGTATCTTATTTGTGGGAAAATAATTTCTGGTTGGTACTGAAAATGCAGGAAGACAATAATACTGTGATTGATAATTTGTAGATGGATAGAACTTATCGTATAACCTAATCTAACCTAACATAACATATTTAAATTGAAGCTATATAACCTTACATATCTAATATATCCATCAGGTATTTTGTCTACATATATTTGTATGGTGTTATATTATATAAATGAAATATACTAACTGAATGAATATATAAAGTATTTTAATTTCCTGACTAAGTCATTGTTTCATTTTGAATTCTTGATCATAGTCTGAGCTGTTATATCATAAATTATAGCTATCAATTTTCGATTATTAATATGTCTCGAAGCAATTCAGAAGGGATCAGTTTGATACCCTGAGATTGGATCCTTTATGGGAAGTTTTTGGAATGTTGAATAAACCGATTAACCACCAAATTGGATCGTTTAAGATGAATGGAAAGATCAAATAAACCAGTTTGTATTCTTATTCTAACAGTTTAAATAAATTTCATGTCCATACTGTATATATTTCCATTCATTTAAATGATGTTTTTCAAATGACTTTAATAAATATGTATCATAAATTAGCTACAGATGTATTTCTTTTAAAGTATAGTATGTAGAAGTCATTTGTTTCAATACAGAAATTGATAAGGGATCAATTGTACTGTATTCTATATAAAATAAATATAGCGAATAGCTCTTCCATTTAAACCAAATTATAGACTTAGTTTATGCGGTCAACTAAACCAGGGATTCTCAAACTGAGGGCCCCAACCCCCCTCAAGGGGTCGTGTAAATATTATTGTGGGTCGTATAAATATTTGGAGAATTATTCTTTATAATATTTCATTGAGTGAAATTGAGTGAAGGGTCGCGAAAAAATTTTGTTTGACCTAAAAGGATCACAAGTGAAAAAATTGACATCCCCTGAATTTGAATTCACACGAATTTCGAACAAAACGGGAGTGGCAAATGTACTCAAAATTAATCTAATTTTGAAACAACAAGAACAATCTAATTAGATTTAATTGACGAAGCAATTGGGAAAATCTAATTTGTTGCAATCCAGATAATTGATGTTGCTTTAGAGCAGGTATGTGAAACCCATGGCCCGGGGGTAGTATGTGACCCAATCACTGACTTGATGCTGCCGTGTGGTTTACTAATTAAAACTTTCTTTTATTTTTATTTATCATTACGAAAAACAAAATTGATACTGCGGAAATTCAAAAACTGTTGAAAGATTATTTAAAAAGGAAACCAATTTTAGTTCAATTTTAAGAAAATATATTTTACTTTATATGCGATCGCACGAAGTATCATTATATGAATGTTTTTTTGTTTTTG
>JAJNBT010121606.1:0-13239 GCA_028455955.1 Notopais sp. p TS-2021 | reverse complement strand
CGCAAATAAGTATGAATATTTTGCCATGTTATAAGATAGGAGTTTACCCTCTTTATATCAATTCTCTTTGCTATAACGGCTCAAGATATACTCCTCGCTATAAAAATGGCTAACCAAACCTAACCTAAGCATTTAAATAGCATTTACTACATACATGTATCAGTGAATTATTGTGATAGAATTTATCGCGTGGAATTTAACTATAACCATGACTGGTTAACTCATCCCGCGATCAACTCGGCCCGCTTATGGTTAGATTAGGCTAGGTTTACACATTTAATTGTTTTATTAAAGTAATTAAACGAATTGTCCGGGGACGAGTTGATCAGGAACCAGTTGACCTGGAACTAGTTATTCGGGGACGAAATAACCTACCTCCTATTATAAGATATGACATAACAACACTGTTTGTCGTCTACCTACTTACCTATGCACTAAATTCCATAGAAGTATTTGTATTTTTACAATGTCTCGTATTAGAAAATAATGTTATTATTTAATAAAGTTTTTGGTCTGGATATTTGTAAACTCTGAGTCCTTGTTACTCCTAAAGGACTTCTGTTATATATATTGAAACTAAGGTTTATGAGCATTTGATGCATATATGGACAAAAGAGCGTGCGTTATGTTCTGTTAGGTTAGGTTTGACGAGGTCAGATGAGGTCAGACAAAGATATGTTAGGTTAGGTTAGGATAGGATAGGTTAGGTTAGGTTAATTTACGTTAATTTAGATGCTATTTGTATGCACATGCTCATCTGTCACATGTCCTTATGAGGTTTAATCTATCATAATCCCATTATTAGATCATATAATTATATACTATTGTATCAATATATTTGACCAATAAAGCATTGTTTCATATTTTTTTTTACACTCAAATTTATATTTAATAAATTGAAAAATGATGATTTTATATAGGTCTTAATGTCCATTTTAGGGGTGGGGAAACTGTGCGTCCTCCAATTCGTTAATTTCAAAAATTCATTACTTAGCATTAATCTTAATTTTACTTTGAACAATGAGATTTAAATTACTTTGAGCGATTTTTGAAAAACGATTCAGAAAATTTAAAAAAATAGAAAGAATTTTGTCCGGTCTTCAATAGAAATATAAAATAAATATAATTAATAATGAATCTGGCGACTGTCGTGACCATAGATGCATATTTGATAGATGTTCCTGAGATTTCTTCAGGTTTTTGATGTTTATCTTCAACGATTTCTTCATCATTCTTGCTACTACATAAGACAATGCTACTCGGTGGAGAATTCTTTTTAATTTAGAAATAAATTAGAACTATTAAAATAATTAACATATACTAACTGAAGGTATAAACCTGTAAACACTGAAGCAACCACAAACAAATATGTCCTTCTATTTTTAACAAATAAACTTGTATTATTTTATGATTATAATTAAATCTATCTTTACATTTATACCGATCCTCCAAAAGTTTATATGTCCCATTTTTAAAATATACTTGACATAGAACTTATCTTTTGGTAAGTAATCTGTAAAGTACAATGTTCTTGTACGATTAATCATATATTAATTAACAGCATGTGTAACATTTATCGCATATATCTACATATATACAGTATGTCTTACTTTTCATAATTTATGTTTTTAACTTGAAGTTAATATTTTTAAATTAAATCTTTGTAAATGAAACAGAATAGCTGTATTTATATATTTAGTTAATATCTCCCATTTGTTTTATAATTAGAAATTAATCTCCTAATAAATTATTCCTAAATTTTCTTTTTCATCCAAAATAGAGGATATTTACCAGAAAATGAAAAAGTTACCTTCTTTCAAATAATAATCGGCAATAGTTATTCAATATTCAAATTGTTCATGAAAATAATTAACTTTTACCAATCCAATCTATAATAAGACAACCTTATTCAAAAGTTTATAGATTTTTATGCAAATACCCATAGAAGATTCGTATACAATTATCTTTAAAATGTTGCAAATGAATCAAATATTAGTGCAAAAATGACTTGACCGAAATAATTTAGGATTATATTTTATTATAAATTAAAAAAATGTTAAAATATCGTTTAGCAATTACCAAAGATGCTTTCATTATTGTATCAATTTATAAATAGCGGTAGTTACTTTCAAACTTCCCCTGAAGCAGCGAACTCATTTTTTTATGTAGTACAGTTTAAAAATTAGGCATCTAAGAAAATACACTTTTTCTATTTTTCTATTTTTGAAAATTGTACAATGTTTCAAAATTTAAAAGTTACATTTTTGTTTAACTAAAATTTTTCTATTTTTAAACGTTATTTTCGTGCAGAAAATAGTACACTTTATCTAAATAAAATATTCACTTATACATGTTATAGACTTACACAATACACACGAAACCATAAATGTGTGAGAATGATAGTTAAATATGGCTGGATATCTCCGTAGATTTATGTATTTAACAATTGCGATTGTACTTTCAGTTGATTTAAAATTGTAATCCGAACGTTAAATTGCTTTTAGTTGATTAAGAAAGAAGTTAAAACGTTAAATTGCTGCTTTTCAGTCGAATCATATAGAATACAACCTTATAAATTACCTTCCAGTTATTAACGATAGAAGTATAAAAACAAAATTGCCTATCACTTGATTAAGATAAAATTAAAAAAGTTAAATTGCCTTTCAGTTGATTAACTTGATAAATGATAGAAATATCTTTAATTACAAATCAATGTTTCTTTATTTAAAATTAAAATAATGATTTGCTTGAATTTTGTTTATGATAATTTTCTTTATTTCAACAAGTAAACAAACACAACAATGAAATAAAACCTCCATTAATTTATAATTCTAGTTTCATTAATAGACAGAATGTTTAAAAATGAAAACTTTAAAATAAAATTTCCTATCATTGATAGAATCTCAAAAATCGTTAAATTATCCTCCAGGAACTGAAAGTATTTTCATTACAACTTTAAATTATATTTGGTTATATTTTAATAAAAAATAACTCAATTAATTTAAAATAGAACAATTTTATATTTCTTATTGTACAGAATTCTAAAACTTCTGCGATTAAAGATTCTTAATTTAGAATTTCATCTGCATATTTGGTGGGACCAATTACATCAATTAAACAATAAGAACCCTGTGAATTTTCCATCTGTCTTTTGTAAATCTATGTTAGGTTAGGTTAGGTTAACTTAAATTTGGTCAAAATCTTCGGACATATATATACACTTGCAGAAAAAAACACTTTTAAACACCTTCAATTGACTTGTAGAATGGTTCTCTGAATGCCGTAGAATATTTGTATCCTGGAAGAATCTTCGTTATTCCTATATCCTATCAGGTCAAATTAGATTATATATAATATCTTTGTTCAATTAATTTTTACCAAAATTGTCTCTTCAAATCAGGGTCGATACTTCAAGATATCCGAGCGATGTAATAGAATTATAATAAATATATGACATCTTGATAATATGTGATTACTTACCAGGAAGGTTATCAATAAAATAAAAAAATTGATTATTTTATTTCGAACTTCAAAACTTTATGTCAGTAAAGAGATCTCTGTTTTGAATATACTAGAAGATACTATAGGAGATATCAGCTGATGTCAATTGACAGTATCAGGCTCATCAACCTTAGTCTTAATGCTATATCTAATTAAAGCTCATTTTACCAAGCAATATTTTATAATATCATAGAAAATACAACAAAATATACGAATAAAAACAGTGTCTTAAAGGCTGCTTATTTGGTCGCATCTTTAAATATGAATCGTCCAATCAAGACGTCCAACTGACCTATCATAAAGTTCGGTCAGCTTGACGTCCTATGATTGGTAGTTTCAAACAACCCAATAATAAGAGAGCGCCTTTCACATGGAATTTGGTGGAAAAGTAACAAGCAATTGGAGATGGTCAATCAGGTAGGGCACATGGAAAAGATGACTCAATTTTGAGAGTACCCTTAATGGCTACCACCACGTTTAATATGGACGTATCCTTTACAATGGTAAAGATTTAGAAAAACCATTCGCGATGGTTATGATAGAGGGCTTTCTGCGATATTTGACAAATGAGGACATTTTTTTAAGACAAAAAGCAGCAAATTTAACCGATCCCAGAGAACTGTTACGTTTCCACCTTACAAATTAAGAAATGGCTTAGGGTTATTTCAACATGGGAGACAAAACTCATGATTCTTACAGTAGGGAGGCATGCAAATAATTTTACTTTTCGATTTGCAATGAAAAAGAAACGCACTCGTCATTCTGTAGCATATATTTTATAAAAAAAATAGTGAACAAATCCATTATCAGCTTTCACTGACAAATAAGTTAGCAAAAATAAGTGTTGTAGCTTGGAAGCAAAAATAAAACTGAGATTTACTATTAACGCATGACGAATAGTGTACAAACAAACATATACCAATTATAAAAAGCTAAGTGGGTGACAACTCTTCCCTTCGTTGTTGAGAACAAGCAAGAGATTCCCTATTCTTGGACCACAATTAAAAATCGCGGAATTTTGTCCACTCTTCAAGAGTGAATTCACATGAGATCAAAAATTCCACACCCACTTTTGTTAGTGAGCATTAAGCGTAAGCTGAAAGCGCTCGGCAGATTAAGCGTAGCTACGATTTAAGAGGTCGGTCAAATTTCCAACCACTAAGCTACGTTTAAAGCCAAGCTTAAGATATAGTAGGAGAAGAAAAATGAGCGGCGGCGAAGCAGTAAAGAGTGAGAAATGAAAGAGCAGATTCAGCGGAAGAAAAGATTAGTGCTAAATCAACCAACTATAATCTTTACGGAAGACCGATTCATTAAGCGCTAAATGAGCGAGGAACACTTCAACTGGTTACGGCAGCAAAAGAGCTTCGTCATATGAATGTTGTATAAAAACTAAAATAATCCTAAATGCATTAATAACGGCAATGACATTTAAATTTACAAGAAGTATGTTCGATCATCATCTTCTTATGAAAATTGCACAGCCTAAAATCTTCCTTCTGGTATAAACTGAGATGATGTTGATGGAAGGAAGAAGCTCTAGACTGACTTTAGGAAGAGGTGATTTACTCATTGCTTTCTGTTGAGGGGGAAAGAAAGGAGTCAGTAGGGATGATGAGCTTATCAACAAGCCTTAAACAGAAGGAAACTTCCCAACTGGTGATGCGGTCGGTGCGTGCCCCAGTTTATAGTACACAAAACTATAGCGACTTTCACTGGTTTAAAGGTTAAGGGATTTCAAAATCGGCTAAAGATTAAGCATTTCTCTACAAGGTGGAATACTGTCCAGTTGCTCATCGATTACAACCAATTGAGAAGTTTCTCGGTTCTTTAATTAAAGCACTATAAATATATACATCGAAGAAAGCCCCCTCTCCTTTTTCAATAAGAAGAAATATATTTTTCATCGTGGAAATGACTCCTAACTTGCTCATTATCCAAGCCACAAAATTACATGTGACGACATAAAAATTCAAATACTCACTCGAGATGAGCTCCCGTGTCCGTGCTCAGACCAGCTGCTCCACCACCGAAACCGTATCCCTTGGGTCCGTACTTTCTACCGTGACAGGTTTTGCAGAAAAGGACGGTCTCATGGCAGTTCATGTTGGTTGAATCGAGAAATTTGTTGCACATGCCTTGGGAAAAAACAACCATCTTATAACAAATTTATTGATAGAAAAGCGCCTAATGTATCTTAATGCTCAAACAATATCTTCGAAAGTTCATTGTAAATTGAAATTCTTATGTATTTGGGTTGTTGGTAAAAAATCAAAACGTTCATTTTATTTAACTGTTAATGATATCAATATTTTTTTTTAATCTAAAAATGTAAAAAATGAGTTCTAGAAACTTACTGCATTTGTAGCATTCCTTGTGGAATTTCAAATCTCCTACAGCTCGCTCTTCGGCGGCGTAGACAGATTTGCCACATGATGGGCACTTGGCTTGGACGACGGGCTTGAAAGGCATTTTGAAAGGGTCTAAGGGAAGAAAATTGATAATTATCTCTCTAATATACTAAAAGAAAGTAACAATACAAGCAATATAATCACTAGAAGTTACAACTACAATATCATTCATTCGTATCACCATTTCAATTTTTATCTAACTTGATAAAAATGTTTCACTATCTTAAAAATGCTTCTTCACTACATTCCAAGATAATTTAAACACTTTAAGATAGTATATATTTATTTTTAATTCCTGATTTGAGTTATAAACAATTTACGATTCAGTTTTAAAATTAAGTTTCAAGATAATTTAGATCTAAAATTAGTATAATAATTTACTAAATAAAATCAAAAATTGAAATTTAAGATAATATTTTCTTTGAAGATCATTTTAACATATATATTTCGAAAGTCTAATTTACGAAATTTACGTAAAATGTATTAAGATAATGTTTGTTATTCGGAAATAAATATGATAGCCGAAAGTATTTTAAATTTCCTATTTTTTTTATATCAAGATGAACATTCGGAAGTGGAACAAGTGCCCATATTGGCATTATGCCAATCGAGTATTCATCAACCGGCAGACCAAGATCCAAAAATAGTGGGAAAATAATCGTATTTTTCTGTTGATGTGAGTTACCTTCAACAAGTTTTGGCACATTCTGGTGATTATCAGTAATGTTAATATACTAAAGAATGTTAATTATGGCATTTATGTTGGTTTATTCATGTCTTTTTAAGGTAGAAAATATATGTATTTAAATTATCTTACAATGTCTAACATATAATATGTTAGTAAAATCGGATCGATCTGACAAATTAGTTGTTATATATATTGGGTAATCACTGAAGATGTTGATTTTTCCTGATGTTACGAACCAACCTGTTATGATATTTTGTGATAAATGTAAATGTTTGAAGTTTAAAATTAAGCTATGACAATTGTCACATAAACTTTTGAACAACAATTCATATCAACTTTATAATTTTCACCACGACACTTGGATTATTGTCTACTCTGGTCTGAATGTTTCACCATAACACCGAACATTTTTAATAACTATCCTTATCCTTTGTTATTGCACGTTAGAACCTGATAAATACTTAAAACACTAATACTAAATTAGCACATGATACTCTGAAGCAATAAGCAGATTAGCAATGGCAGTATCGCCTACCTTCTTAAAAGAGGCAATTGAATAGACAGGCGAGCGAGCAACTCTTCTTTGGCCAACTACTGCCTATCGATTGCAATTTAAACTTGTGGGCAAGAGAAGTCTTCTTTTGGCATCTCAACCCGCCCCCTGCTATCTCCGCCCCCTCGTGCCTCATTTTCCAAAAATAAAATCGGCGAACGCGCTCAAGGAAAAACTCTCTTTAACAATAACTAAATCTCTCTCTCTTCTCTTCTCACCTCTCTCAATATACCTTCAAATGTGATTAAGTTCTATTATTATCAACTGTATGATGAAGCTAGTAGATGAATGTACCGTACCAGGAAGTGGAACCGATAATTCTATGGCCTACTTTTCGTACAAGCTTCCACATCTATTGCCGTTGACGATAGTTTGAAATCTTTTAATAATTCTAGACATTAATGATATGTCAGCTAGAAATCGAAAGGAAACATTAATCTTTTCAACTTTCATTCTTATTCATTCACTTAGTCGGACATAATGTATTTATGTTGATCTTGGACATTGGACCCAGATTCATTTAACAACACGATCACATGCTCGATAAAAACGAGTCGTTCTATATGATTCTTTCAAATATAAGTTACCAGAAACAGTTTAGTAAATTATTATTATACGCTCTATAACTAGAATAAAGATTTATGGGTGTGAATATAGAACTTCGACTACACAATAGCACCTAATAAAACAATTAATATAGTTTCCCACGAATAGTTGGTAATATATTGTATTTGCAGCACGTGAAATCGGAATTACGTTGATAAGAATGACAGACACTTAGAAATTCAATTTATGGTTCTCTTAAGGAATTACTTTTCATCTCTAACGGGACAAAATATCTGAAGAGGGGTTCAGTCATGCGTTCTTGAGGGTTCGTCTTTATCCCCTTCTTTAAGAAATGAAACTTATATTATTAAACAAATATTGTTCACCTTTTGTTAAAATATAATTAAACATAATGGGAGATATATATATATAACCAATGTTGGTATAACCGTAGAATGAGTTCTACGGTATAACTCTGTCTCTTAGAAATAAGACATCCTTGTATATAATATATTAGATATTGATGTATATTTATAGAAAAAATAAATCAGTTTCTTACAATTTGTTAATACCTTTATAGAGAAGAAATTCCAGCAACATCTGTTGTCATAGATAATACATGTAAATAATGTGTTTATATTCGACATTGAAAGTGACAGTGACAATAAAATATGACGCTGATGGCTGTATGTCAAAGTGGGAGGTAAACCCAAGTATCAAACCTATTTTTAAAAATAGTCCTAATTTGATAGCTTGTTATTAATATGATAGCTATCACCAACCAACCAATCTGTTTCTTTGAAGATATTGAAAATACATTCTGCGTCAACTGACCAAAAAAAACTAAAGTATCAAAATATTCTAGTTGGAGAATATTATTTTTAGTTTGAATGGTTAATATTAAGCTAATTAGTAATGATCACAGACCTAAGGATGTAAAATATGTTTCTGTACAATGTACAAATCTTTATATTCACCATTTCTAATATTTTCCAACAATATTTTATTTAATTATCTTATTCTACAAAGAAAGAGTACTATATAGACACTCCATTACTCTTTGTCTGAACTTTTGTTTCTAATTTTAATAACTGCAAAATAGTTCCTAATAATATAAAACATTCGTATTGATGAGTAAACTTTAGAATTGAGTCCAATATCCATATATGTATATATAAATATATATAATGGACAGATTATTTCATAGTATTTTAAATAAATTGTCAAGAGTTTATATTATTAATTTTATTATAAAATTCATAGTGATTTAACCACCTTCATAACCTAACCAAACGTAACCTAACCTAACCTAACCTAACCTAACCAAACCAAACCTATGCAAACCTAACCTAACCAAACCTAACCAAATCTAACCTAACCTCACCGTCCATAAGAATATTGTATTCGGGGAAGATATTGTCCTACGGGAATATTTCCCTCGGGGGGAGGGGTGTTGTCCTTATACCAATATATATGTAAATATATAAATAATATCCATAATATAAAGTTATAAAGTAAATAATTAATATCTTCTTAAAATAATTTAAAAAATAAGTCAACCAATTTTCAAAAACACCACACACTCCAAAAGATTTTAGTTCATCTACTATACAGATAAAATAATGTCAGATCAGATTCCACTAACATCAACCTAACCTAACCTACCTTGTAGTAAACTAACCAAACCTTACTGAAAGAAGAATGTTAAAAAATCGTGGGAGCCAAAGTATTCAATCGATTCCTTTTTACAGTACATTTATATAAATATTTTGAATGGGTCGACCTTACTCACCGACATGTACGATCGCTAAGCCGTTTCATCGCCGAAATATTCATCGCCAGATATATTTTTTAGTGAATTATATTATACTAAGCTGATTAATAGATATATTCTCCTAAAAATCACGTATTTTGTAATCAAAATTAAAAGCAACTAAAATAAATGTAATAATGTACATTACTGTACATTACTTGTACATTACTTAGATAGTTTTTCGACTGTACGAAAAAAATATGTATTATCACTATTTAGTCTCCTAATGATAGTTTTTGATAAAATTAAAATACTTTTTATACTTTTAACACGTTTATTAACATACTGAGCGCTTTCGACCCTAACAATACCGGGTTATCTACAGAGAGTTAAGGAGAAAATAAATTTCGTACAATATAAATAAATATTCTGAGTCATTGTGTAATTGTGAGTCAAACAGCGTAAATATAATATTGTATTTCTAGCAAAGCTAACCTAACCTAACCTAACTAACCTTAATTAACTTAACTTAACCGAACAAAATTATGACGTTATATGATGTGAGTTAAGACTGAATATAAATTATTACAATTAACACAATTTTAAACAAAAATTAAGAGATTATTAACGGGATAGCGGATAGGTCTGATTTTAAATCCGGAGCTAAAGATTTTATGTATAGCATATATTGTTAAATTTTATTTAACTGGAACTAAAGGGTAGTATAATAATGCCTTCATAATTTTTAGCAGATTATATCATTCAAAATTATTTGTTGATACCAGACATTGATGGGAACCCAGGTCTACGAGATACAGACTCAGTCCTCTAATCACTAATCCACCATCAAATTTATTGCTATTGATTTTTGGATAAATTGAGGTATACAACCTCACTATCCCTGGCCTATATACTGATGGGTGGCACTCAATCATTGACATAACGAATGTTGTTCCTATATGGCACAGTGCCTAGACCTTTTATTAAAATTAACTCATTTTATTATTTTTTAATGCTTGTTCACATCTCATGATCTGTCATGTTCAAATTCTAATTGTTTATTTAAAAAGGTCACTCTACTTAATGACCATAAAGAAATTAGCAATACTTATATTTAAAATATTGCAAACAGCCTTAATCCACTAAGTTTATAATATCGTATTTATCGTATATCTTTTATTAAGATCCGCTAAATGTGTTTTGTAAATCTGAAACATGTAATTAATTACTGCGTATTAAATTATGTATTCAGTGACTATTCACACAAGTCATTTAGTGAAAATACATACTCGTCTTTTACACTTCTAGTCATTTATATGTATAAACATTTAGGCATTTATAGTGATTACACAAAAGATTTCATCTAAACCGATTTATGCAAGTAATTAGTTGTGACACAAGCCATAAAGCGATTTTTATTCAATGCCATTGATGGTATCTTTGTTTTTCAAACTCCAAATTTCGTTCAACTACATATATTTTAAATCTAATTTTGCTTTTTTCTATTTTTTAAATAAAATAAAAGTAGTAGATCAGAATGTTGACGGACAAAATGTCCAACCTAAAATAACCTTACCTATCCTAATCGATATCTTCAATATAAATGTTGTCCGTAGTTTTATTTTCTGAAATTGCCGCGACGGGTCTATATGTATTCGACCTTTTATCTACAGACAATTCGTTTACTACAATTAATTTACTATGGCAATTCGTCCACTACGACAATCTGTGTACTCACACAATTCGTTTACTAACACAATTCGTATACAACAATTTGTCTACAAATACAATTCGTCTACTACGACAATTTCTTTACAAAAACTATTCATTTACTACGACAATTTGTATACAACAATAATTAGCCAACTAAGACGATTCGTCTATTAGGACAATTCGTTAAACTAAGACAATTCGTATATTATGACAACTAGTCTACTAAGACATTCAGTCTGCTAAGACAATTCGTCTACCACGACAAAATGTCTGCTAAGACAATTCATCTACTAAAAGAATTCGGGTACTACGACTATTCGCGTACTCAGAGAATTCGTCTACTAAAACAATGTGTCTACTAAGGCAATGCCTCTACTATGACAAATCGTCTACCACGAAAATTCATAGACTACGATCATTCGTCATCTAAGACACAGGTTGCGTGATTGCCTCTGCATCGGGAGGACGTAAGTTCGAGCCTTGTTGAAGGCGGTTCTACTTAACTTTCAAATAAATCTACTTGGTTAGGGAGCACGCCCTTGGTTATGATATGGACTTCAAAAAATTACCGCAGAGATGTTTTGGAAGACCTACAAAAAAATCATCTACCTGTATCCAGACAATTCGGTTATTAGTATAATTCGCCTACCTGTACCAAGATAATTTGTCCATATGTATCAGAAATATTCGTTTACAATGACAATTCTTGTAGCTTTAGCAGGACAATTCGTTTATTGGTTCAATTTGTCTACTTGTATCATGACAATTAGTCTTCTAATACAATTCATCTACCTGTACCAAGACAATTCGTCTGTATTACCAGAGCAGTACGTCTACTAGGACAATTCATTTACCTATACCAGGGAAATTTATCTATCTGTACCATCCTAATTCAACTATTTGTACCAGCATAATTCAACTATTTGTACCATCATAATTCGTGTACTAATTCAATTCATCTAGCTACACCAGGACAATTCATTTATCAGTACAGTTTGTATACCTGTACCAAGTCAATTCGTCTACATATACAAAGAGAATTCGTCTAAATGTACCAGAACAATTCGTCTTCTATGACAATTCATCTACCTGTACCAAGACAATTCGTGTACTAGTTAAATTTGTCTACGTTTATCAAGACAATTCGTCTACTAATATAATTCATCTTCTCGTACAATTCGTCTACTAATACAATTCATCTACCTGTACCTAAAAAGTGATAATTATAAGTCACTAAATTGCAGACTTTCATAATTAATTAAGAGCCCAATATTTTCTACAATTAACTTGAGTTAATACGATAATTTCCATGATAAATTACTAGCCTAACCTACATGACCTTTTTGATTACCATTTTGTGGTTACTGTTTTTCCTGTCAACATTTAAATTTTAATCAATAGATTTTGTATGTAACCGCCATTAAAAAATGAATAAAGCTCGCTCTGTTTATCAATAAGCTCTTTCTCATAAATGTTTGCTTATAGATTAGATGGATGGATGTAGCTTTAGACTTACTTCAATATATTTGACAGAACACATTATTTATTAATAAGCTTTATCACATAATGTTCAATTAATGATATTTATTTTTTAATATATATTTCTCTTTTAAAATAAATAAATTATTATACTTAATTAAGTAGTCTTTAGCAATACAATATTGATATTACTTGAATATTTTATGATAATAAAAAAAATCGAAGATTCTACCGTCGTCATGACATGATCAGTCACTACACAGATGATTATTTGGCTCGTATCGACCTTAAAAGTGAGCCAAAATACTCAATGTTGCCTACAACATTTTAAACAAATTGCTCAAAAAAAGTGAATTTAAATCTAATAAATGATATTTACCAATTCGAAATTATATTATTTTGAAAAGATATGACCCACTTTTTATAATGAATCCTCGTATATATATATATTTGTTTTTCCTAATGGTTACTTGATTTTAAGTAATCATTCGGGATCTTTCCCTGAAGATGAACTGTTGTTTCAGGTCGAAACGCGTCGGTAATAAAGTTTTTTCGTTGACATGTTGTCATCATTGTTGGTCCTGTTATTCATTTT
>JAJNBT010121483.1:0-10336 GCA_028455955.1 Notopais sp. p TS-2021 | reverse complement strand
CCGAAATGATACAGAAATTCTACGAGTTTCGGATTCATTGTGACGTAGCGATTCTACCCCATTTCTCCCCACTCCATCTTGCCAGTCTTATATATTAACTCTGGGTAAAATTACAACTTAGGTAATATTTTTTACGTCAATCAATGAAATCATTAGTTGCATTTTCATGTACATATATAATCGATCTGTATCAGAATAGCTTTATTGATGGAATCAATTCCCCATTATTCTACGTCAGAAATTGAATGAGTACTATTGGTTGAGAACAATTTTGTCAAGGTTATTTCGATAGGTCGGTTGTATTAATGAATGTTGATTGGTCTACGTAAGCTTACAAAACTGAATGCTGATTGGTCTATGTGGAATTTAAATATATTGTATTTAGAATTTAAACCGTTGCATATTCCATTCATATTAATCTTACTATTAATTAATCATGATTCATAATAATTTATAAACTGATGCACAGCAAATTATTTAAATAAAATTAATGTTTTCTTTTAATCAACAATAATAATTCAATAAATTAGAACAATATTCACTATAAGATTAGTAATTTAAAACTTAGTATTAGTTTTTTCAGCTAATTGAATTAAGGGCAACATATTTACTTAAAATTAATACTCTATGTTATATAAAATGCCATCCATAAAAATGCATGTTGTTCTTCTTTCATGTGTTTGAATTCTCTAAAAAAAAACATTTTTAAATTTAATTGCTTCAAGTTAGTATTAAATTAATATATTTTTGTGTGACCACTTTCTTGTCTGCTGCATTGATAACCCATTGCATGACGATCATAAACTATTTATTTAATTTAATCTATAACGAAATTAAAAAACAAGAAAATATTCTCCTCTACAGGGTATCTTCATTTTGATGTTTTAGTTGCAAGAACGTACATCGACTGATACCGATGTTGCTTCATAGATTATTTTTTTGTTTACTGTAGTATTAAGAAAATAATCTATAGATCATAATTATTCTTAGGAGAAACTCATCTTTTACAATATTAGTAGTAATTTTTAGATAAATACTTATAAATCTTTGACTCAGCATCTTTCTGTCAACATATTCCACGGCGTGATCAGATGTGGGGTGGTCACAATCTACAACTGCCACCACTGCAGATGAACTTGGAAGAAGATCTACCAGAAGAAAACCTTTCAGTACCGAAGAACAGAAACAAAAGTTTAGAATTAAGCAAACTTTTCAATAGACGTCAAAGGATACACGAATCCTTCAATACTTGGGTCAAGGAACTTAAACGAATAGCAGCTAATTGCGAACTAGGAGAACTCGAAGATGAAGTAATTCTAGCACAGGTTATTAACGGCGTCAAAGATAACTTCATGAAGAATTTGATGCTTCAAAATCACCAACTGAATCTTAAAAATGCCGATGCTTTTTGAATATTTGAGAAATCAACGATCACAAAAAAAAGAAAAACTGTCAACAAATAAAAAAATTCAAAAAAGGATTGTAAAATTCGTACAATAGTAGGAATCTGTCGAATAACTACTTGAGACCTATGTAGATATAACCTGTTATTTACAATGGTTTCCGATCTTCTTTCATTAGTGATATTTTTTAAGTTGTCAATTAAATTTGTGACAATCCTATACTGTATATATTTAATTGCTAAAACTTTATTAGTTTACAAATGATTAGGTGTCATTTTTGCCCTTATATTTAATTATCATAACCAAGCATGATTGGCTGAAATGTAATTAAATAATGTCAGGAAATCTTTTGTTTTACATTTAATTTTAAGTTGTTTTGAAGTAACACATATATGAAACTAAATTAAATTATTTAACTGCAAATACTTAATACACAATGCAAGAATCACCGTAAATGTCCACATGCAAAAAATCATAACACATGATTCAAGACATGTCCATCACACTGACCTCAGTCAACAGAACCTGATAGAAAATAATATCCAAAAGTTAGTAACATTTTAGGACAATCAGTCCTGAGATGTTTCATTAATAAAAATGATAATAAATTCCTTGTTCCGTGTAAGAAGTTACTGCTTATGTGAATTCACATGCGAATGAAACTAAAAAAGAATATTTATAGTATTCATTTTGACATACTATCTTTCTACAGACATAAAATGTCGTAACTTAAGACTTTAAAAGTATAACGACACTTCGGTCTTAAGTTCAACCCAATCTATTACTGTTCATAACAGTATTGAAGAGAAAAGACTTTTATGAATATTAAGATAAATCAAATCTGCAACAACCTATTTTAGTTATACTATATATTATTAGTTCTTTTTATCAAGTTGCATGTCAAACAATTTCTTAATAATTTTTAAAATAAACTGAAGATGACACCTTTCGAAATATTGCAATAAAGAAGGTTGCCCTTAAGCTTCTAATTAGGAAACTAAATAAACTTTCAGAAGCGTAATTCGCAAGAATCTAGATGTGAAATATTCCAAGAAATTGCTAGACATAGTTTAATATAAACTGTCTTATAAATGATTACTGCCTAATTATTCATTTATGAATATACTTCACTATATTCATTGGCAAACCTAATTTATCTAAAGGGGCAAATAAAATAAGGAAAAGGATCAAAGTTATTTAATAAATATGGAAGACGCTACTTGAAATGAAATTATGTACACTAATAATAAATTATAAAAATAAATTCGTATTTATTAACAAAATTCATGATATAAACAGTAGCGAGAATCTTAATATTTATTTCTGAAAGAAAAACATTCTAAGGGAATATCAACAAATTTAGAATTAATTCTGATCAAAAAAGGTGGTTTCAAATTCAAAAAAATATATATAACCATCAAGTACATAGGACTAGTTAATATTTTTTACTAAAATATACAATATAAACATTTTTCAAAATCATATATGGCATGAAAGAACAAAATGTACTTATCTCCAACCAAAAAAATTAGCTACTGTAGTCGTACCATAGCAATTGGAACATTTAGAACTGCGATCACGTACATTTTTTTATCTATACTAAAAAAGTAAAAATAAAGTATTTTTGATAATGAACGAGAAATACTTTGCATTTTATAACAAATTAATTTAGGAACGTATATATAAAACTTAAATTTTAGTCATAATGCAAATTGCACCTTTATAACATTAGGTGAGACAGCTACGATTATAAAGCATTTAAAACTAGTGATAATTTCTAACGATTTAATTATTATTAATTTTAACGATGAGAATATTTACTGTTATGTCATGTTTTAAAAAGAATATAAATTTTAATTAATCTAGTATTCTCGTTCATAAATAGTAGGTAAGTACTAATGGATATACCAGATAGAAATTATACTCCGTAATTAAAGCTTGTAGGTCATAAGCGAAAGCTTATTTTTCTTACGTAATAATACAATTTATTCAAATGAAACTATAATTGAAACTAATATTATTAATATGAAACTGTTTCCATAGCAATTTGTAACTTAATTTAGATTCTTTAGCTCGACCCTAATCAGCCTAAAACAATGTTAATCTTCGTAGAATTCTTCATTAAAAATAAATCTTGGCAG
Source organism: Notopais sp. p TS-2021 (assembly GCA_028455955.1). NCBI lineage: Eukaryota > Metazoa > Arthropoda > Malacostraca > Isopoda > Munnopsidae > Notopais > Notopais sp. p TS-2021. Next base: position 6,792 of record JAJNBT010121483.1, on the reverse strand, counting down.
AATTTACACACAAAAGTAGCAGTAATATGTAAATCGTTACCGCTCCCAAGTCTTTCGTAACTACGGTATGTCTCATGATGAATTAGAACTCTATATATAAAAACGTCAACAATGTCAGACATTGAACGAGACTTTCTGATAATTTCTACCCAAAAAGTAGTTTTCAGTGGATCACATTGAATAAAAAAACAGGAATCCTAATTTAAAGACAATTGTATCTGCTGGAAACATTAAATTATCAAGTACTTTCTTTTGCGAAATGGCTCATACTGGAATAATATTAGTCAAAATTTTCAATATCAGTTCTTTATTACTAAAATAAGTAAGTATCAAGTGTGGATTTCATAAAATAAAATATATATAAGAGAAAAAAATCCACTATATGACACGTAATTATATATAAGGAACCATAATTAGTTGTTTTGGCATTCGATTTATACATAATCCAACTACTATATGGTAGAAATATAGGCTCAAGATCCATTTTTATTAAATGAAAACTCATTCGTGAATTGAAATTCTTAAATTATTTTGAGCTCTTTTGTCGAAACAAAAGATAAGAATTTTACATAATTTCGAACGGGGACTAGAATTATCCCGCCGAAATTGAAGAAAATGCCTAAAATGTGGACGCGACAACTGAAGTTTGTTTACATATTTAAAGAAATGAAGATGAACACATCGGCATTCGTACATTTTTATACCACATCATTAAATCATAGAGCGTCGATGATATGAATAGCTCCTCGATGGTATTATCACTTAACTATAATATGTCGATGTAGAGTTATTGTCTCAAACTCTCAAGATTGCAATCGATGATTTAAATACCGACGATTGCGTATCGCCCACGAAGTGGAACCGAATTGAAGAGGAAAACGATCGTAATCCTCACGAAGAAATCTCCTTATTGTATCTGGCCATTTTGCGGGGGTGGGGGAGTCTGGAATCCTCCCTCCCACCCCCATCAGTAGTCATTAAGACAGGAACAACATTGACGTCACACAAAAATACAAATCTATCAACAATAGACTAAAAAATGTGGTTCATTTCTGCTATCTCTTATTGATAATGATCGGTTTACACCTCATTGCAGACCCACTAAACGACGTTTTTCCATCTTGACCGACATACAGTTGCAAGCCGGGAGGAGCTGACAAAAAATTAAAAACTAGTTTAGTTTGCAATCAAATACCAACAATACCGTATCGTACCAAGTCTTAATATTTGTGTTTTAACAATTTAAATCTACAGTACATTATTTCTGACTTAGAGAAAAATGTCAAATATCTTACCTACAATCAGTATATATTTCTATTGTATTTTTAACAAGTGTACGGTATTAATAAACGTATCCATATCTGTCTCGGAATAAGAATCAATCCCAATTAACGCATTTTACGTTATTCTAATATACTTTTATACGATTAATATTTGTCAACTACGACGAATTCGTTAGGGAAACTTACTTTCTGCGCACTCGTTAGGTTCTATTGTTCCGATAGTGTCCTGAAATAATTGGTTAACCAAATCATCAGCATCTTCTCTAGTAGAGACTAATCTAGGGTCTTTACTGCTGTCAGAGTGCATCGATGGCTTCGTCCGGTTGCTACTGCTCCCTAGGGGCCGCTCTAAAGAACCCCCCTCGCTGCCAGTTACGCCGGACCCTTGACTTCCACTTCTGAGTGAAATATAATATTAATATAGAAATAATACATTGCGATTTGAAACTAAATACAGAGTTACGGTATCCTTTATTCCCGATTTTAAATCTAAACCATAGTCATGCAAAGATATAAGTAATTCTATTAACGAAAACAGATCACAAAATACACTTTTTAAAGAGATAATCAATATTGCGAAATATTTTATATGGCAATTTGACTTTATATATGCGATATGTCCCAGTCTTAAGGAAATTATATTTAGTTTCAAATAATGCAGTTAAAATATTTATCAACCAGGTTATTAATACGGTACAACTAATTTTAATTGGTTATTCGATACCATCCGAAAATTCATAATCTCTAAAGATTACAAGAAAAATATATTTAATTAAAGTATATTTTAACATCTCTGTTTTTCATAAAAAAATTCTTTGACTCACTTGATTGTCGATATTGTAGATAAGTATCGTCGATACCGTAATTTAAAATAACAAATAAACTTAAAAATGATAAAAATGCTTCAGTTAAATAGTAGGAAATAAAGAAAAAAACATAGTGTGCTTGTGAATCAAGATGCAAGAACAATACTATTTCCACAATCAAGTCAGAAGAACGGAATATGTCTTAATAGTTAATCACAATTTAGCAAAGGATCAGATGGTATGACACCCAAGCTACAATCTTTTGGATGATAATAATAATAGACATCTTCTGACTCGTATGTAGACTTAATAAAAAGAAACAAAATAGTTGTACCTAGAGTAAGTAGAGCAGCTGTTAGAACTCAACCGATGGAAAGCGTAGATGTCAGAAAGGCTTAGGCGAGCGACATAAGAGTTCTTTTCAAACCCTTCTTCATACTCCAAGAGAGTGGTGCTCGTACGGGAATAATTATTAGAAGAGTTTCTTAAGGACACTTTGTTACAAATGCAACACGTAGTGATCAATTCGGTGTTATTTAACGCGTTTAAGATCGCCACTGATGACGAGGAAGAGTTGTACGAAGATGAAGAAGGTGAGGAGGAAAAAGAGTTTGAAAAGATCATTTTTGTGTTTCTCTTTTGCTTGAGAAACAAAGATTTCATCCTTTCTAAAGTCATTGTTCGGTATTCGAGTTTCTCTTCCCTGTAAAAAAGACACTTGGGCATGCGACATCTACTCACTACTTATCGATAGATCGAGAAATACGGTAGAATACGAGGAAAGTAATACACACATAAATCTACAACTAAAGTAAGTAGAAGACTAGGTTACATGCCTACTACGATCTCATTCCAGGAAAAAGTAACAAATTCAATTTGAAATAAAGGATGCGATTAAATTTATTAAGAGTGCGTGTGAAATAAAGAACGTGTTTAAATAAGACCAAGCAACAATTTTAATACTTTTTGAAGTGCCATAAATCAAGTTATAGAGTCTGCATACTCGAGTGTACGAACCTCGCGTGTCCAGATCTATCGGAATGAGAAGCGTTGGATGCGTATCCTGAACCGCTCGTGTTTGAAGAGTTCCTCGAATGACCAACTTGGTCGTCCTTTTTCAGCTCTAAATCGTCAGCAGCGGCTGCTTGATTAATATAAAAAATAATAGTAAATGATTTATAAAATTAATTAAAGACATTTTATTTGGATTTACTATAGACTTTAGCAGGGATGGCGAATATTTTTATATCGGTGGGTCATTTTTATTTCATTTGAATTTTTAAAAACAAAAATAGGTCACATATATTTACGTACCATTTTTAATGAGATAGATAGTAGATACTAGTTACCGGTATATATATATACCGTAAAAGTTATCCATATGGCCATACAGAAGTTTAATTCCTTTCAAAATTAAAACAAAACTATAGCTATAGGAGTTTATAGATGATTGAGTTCTCTAAAAATATCAAATAATTTTGTTTTATTATTTTGCAAATGACATAAATTTTGGTTCCTTTTCTTGCACATGCATATGGATGATGAAAACTTTCAAGTGGATTATTTTGTGACCAGCGTGTGCTGGGTTCGCCATCCCTGGACTATAGAATTGTCACTTCAACAGATCAGATTATTTGTCATAGTGGATAGGTAGTATTTATCGAAATTATCTAACTTATTGATAATTCATTAACAAATTATGGATAGAAAAATGTCTATTTAATTTACGGAATAGACTAGGCCTAGCTCTAAAATCTCATAAAAATTATATGAAGAAATGTGAAAAGTATATGTTCGTTTTATTGATTCCTCGAAGAAAGATTCATATAATATTCAATAATTATAAAGTAAATTCGAAATTATAATCTAAATTGTTCAGTTTAATTATTTTTTTAAACTACTTTACGAAAATAAGCTCAGACTCTAGCTATGGAATACAAAATCCACATTGAAACTTTTCCCCATATCTTCAATTTCCATAAAATATTTTATTGCTAGTCTAACATTAAAACAAACTAGATTAACATTTTTATCTACAGTTAACGTTAGGAACTCTTATGAAAATAATTTCCAAACATCATTTAATTACACTAAATTCCCAATGATTTCAATATTGTCATATTAAAACCCAATTAGCTAAATTGATAATTTTACCGTAAACTAACTCCTCTTTCTTACAGTATAATGGGCCTAAAACGAATCTACAAAACAGAAAACTTACCTTTGGACTTTTTATCTAAAGAATCGTAACCGAGTGAAGGTATCGAACCCACTGATCCAGAAGCAAGTTCGGGTTTGATTCTATTCTCAGTCTGTCCATCAATAATTGGAGGCTGACTGGGCCACGGTTGTCTGAGGAATGAATTAATAATTAAATAAACTTATTTATATTATTATTATTATAATTAACGAAGTATTTTAAACAATTATTTTCTTGTTTATACGGTAACAATCAAAATTATTTTGATACTTTGCAAGGATTAGAACAGTGGGCTTTGAGAAACCGGTTAAGAGTTCTAGTTTGTACAGTTATACGGTACTTAGTTTTAATGATGCAAATATTTAAATAAAAAAAATCACATATTTTTTTGTCTCTCGGGTAGGTTTAATAATATAATTAATTATGGTTGATAGTGAAGATTTAAAGAGAGAAACTTTAAATATTATCACTGTAAATAAGAATAATCCATCGAATTAAACAAAAATATACTTAATTGTCAACACATAAAAGCAAGGACTGTATTATAAGAAATAGTACGGAAATATTTTGTAACATTGACTGATGCAATTTAATTATTTTAGATTTTTTCCAGCATCAACATTGGTGCAATGGTATCTCAAATATATACTTTAATTGTTTGTAACAAAATAAATCTAAGAATTAGAATTAATGGAAATAATTTTTTTACTCGTTTTGTTGCTTTGAATTTAAACCTTTTATATATATATCTTTCGATGTATTTTTTATCGTTAACCGAAAATAAATTTTAGATATGAAGATCAATTTAATTTTATAAACGTACACTCAAATTTTTTCTAACGAAAACACTTTGGCAGACGTCAATCTTAGTACCGTACGTCTTGAGGAAATAATTGATACCGTACACTATAGAACTATATATTGAATCAGTATTGATATTACTAATCATGTAGAATTGTAGAGCAAACTTTGATACTACCGTACTTGAAATTCAAATATATAGCTACAGTAATTCATAATTAAAAAAAAAAATTCACGTACCATACGATACAAATTAAACACACTCACAAAACGAGGATATAGAAATTTTAGATTGTATCTAAACTACCGTATTGTTATTACTAAGCGAGGATCACGTGCGGTCTAACATTAACAATATGTCATTTTTTTTAGAATATTCGGTAAGAAAATATATCCTAATCAATATATATATATTTCAGACTGAAATTATACAAACATGTCACATTTTTTTACAATAATTTCAAGGTGAGTAGATGCACTGATAGGGAGTAAGCCTGATACAATTTAGATAGCTTGTAACTGCTTTAATCCGAGGTATTGTCAACATACCTATGAAAAAGTGTTCGCTAAACTATTCTTGACGACTGATCATTGCAAGTAAACACAAGATACAAATAACAAACTGTTAGTAATCACTGAGAAAAATTTATTTTTCAAATAACTACCGTATATAATTTCATGTATGGAAAGAAAAATATTTTCTAAATGTGAGAAATGAATACCGGTAATGAGTAATGAACAATATTTCAAAATAATAAATTGTAATTAATAGACGGTACCTATCTACTGGTGTCATTAAAGTTTATAACAAATGATTAAGATACCATATTGGCAATAAATAAAAAGTATATATATATATATTGCATTATAATATTAATATATGATTCAATGCAATCTTATCATAAAAGACAAATTATTGTACTAGGAACTAAATAATAATATATATATATATGTACGGTATACTATTTTTGACCAACTTCTCCTCCATCTTGTTATAAATATATAAAGGTTATTGTATAAAAGTATTTAAATTGTATTATAATGAATGGAATGTTGAAAAAAACACATATTCTAAATGGCACAGTGCCTTAGACAATTCATTTTTTTGTGACAAGCAGCAAATTTATTAGATTACTATAGAGAAAAAAATACTACTCATTATAAAGAAAATCAAAAACACGAGGAAAAACTGGGTATCGTTACGTAACTTAGAGGCAATGAAGAAAAAACCTCTTAAAACTTAAAATCAACTTTTTATGACACGTATAAGTATTAAAATAACTAACCATATTGAACACTCGTTTGTTATTCACCGATGCAAGAAATTGATCGCTATTATTTAGACAACTTACGCTTTAAAACAAGGATCTCCCGATAGTAAGGTCATGTCGACCGTAACTTTAAGGGTTGAATTATGAAGTCTGTGTTTAGAGTCGTATGCTTCTAGTAGATAGCAATTCGTGCCCCCCGAACCAGCAAATTGAGCTAAATTCACATCTGCGTAACCTAATTTTTGAAATGATCTGCCACCTTTCATCTCCTGAAATTAAAACAATTAAGTAACCACAAATAAACAATTCATTAACTGACACACACTAAATGTCAACAAGTCTTCCTAATTAATGTGTTGTCTATCTTGTAGAGATATTTAAGAATTATATATCGGATAATTGCAGTCCTCTATTCTATTATACACATATGG
>JAJNBT010121340.1:0-15203 GCA_028455955.1 Notopais sp. p TS-2021 | reverse complement strand
CTATTGCCAATTTTTAAAAAATCACAGAGTAAATTGAAAATTAATGCACGGGATGTTTTTAATTAATGCTCAATTGCGCATCTTCAAGGGAACACAAGAATACATAAATAGAATACATAAATGATTGAATAACATTGTGGTCCAATACAGTTGGATACTTTTGTTATAAAACTTTCAGATTTTCTTTGTTCATATTATTTAAAGCTTTTCAATTTTAAGATCAATATCATAAGAGGAAATTATGAAGTAAAGTTGCTTTTTAAAGACTTACCGATTACCTTCTTTCAAAGTAAACAACATTGGTTTTTTATACTGATTAGTTGAATAATGATTATATAATAGGGCTCAAATATCCCATTATCAACGGACGCTATCATACCACTTGATAATAAGAGTCGAGTTTGTATAAATTACAAAGAAATCTCAAGTTTAATGGCGAAGATACACTCCAGATGCCATATAGTATCGAGATACACTTATGAAACAGATATTTAGGACATGAAATAAAAAAGAAATTAAAACTTATGAAAATTTTATTTCTCACTGATCGACATTATGCCTGCCCAAAATCATATATTTCGACCGAGGTCATTTATTCTACACACCAAAAGCAGTTGCATTGTTTTGAAATTTAGGATTTTTGTTATTTATGATAGCTTAAATTGTTTTTATTGTACTATTTTTAACAAATTGGACCTAATATTGGGAAGTCCCTAGTGCAGTCATAAATTATATATCAGAAGCAGTTTCGAACGTGAAACCGTATATTAGAATATAAATCAAAAGGGCATTGTATCAATTTCGAATTTTCAAAGTTTTAGATTCATAGCGATTTTCTCTGTAAGAAATATTGCCTAAGTTTATATTAGCAGATCGAAGTTTCGAATAAACTTGAAATCTTCGAGCAAATTCGTGCCAGGTTCAATTTAATTAAGGATATAGCTTCGTCAGGATAACTTATACCTTTCTATCGTTCATTGTTACTCTATTGAATCTATTTTTAAAGTATATTTATTGACTTACTGAAATTTCGTGGATATTCCGCAGCATTCGACTTCATATGAAAATCAAAGGATAACTAGCACAGTTTCCACTTTTATCGAATAGTTGATAATAATTGTTGATTATTTTTGAATTTTGACGTAAAAATGGATGTTGATACAATGATAAATAAAAATATATCTTTCTAAAGAAGACAGATACGATGACCTTTTCTGCTTGACCTACTGTGAAATAAATTAAATTAAACGTATATTGCTATTGATTAAGGTCAGGTCAAGTAAGATGGAATAACATAATTAGATGTGGCCGTTCTGGTGCCAGAAAATAAAATAAAGTTGTAAAACTGTACTTAAGTTGGTTTTTATTAAATTAAATCTGTTAATAAATGTAGCTTTATTTAGTTTTTCATTTGTTAACCATATTATAAATAAATTAGGTATGGTTAGGCTTGATTAAGAAATATTAATTAAGAACCAATGTGCTGGCGCCAAAATGGTTTGGCGCTCAGACTCAGAACCGTAGCGCCAATACGTACCCTACCTCAGGTTAGGTTAGCTCAGTTTCAAAATTCGATGTATTATTTTTGTATATTATTTGTAATTATTTTTGTATATATTTTATAATTATTTTTGTATATATTTTATAATTATTTTTGTATATATTTTATAATTATTTTTGTATATTTTTGTAATTATTTTTGTATATTTTTGTAATTATTTTTGTATATTTTTTGTAAATAGTCGAATTTAAAATAAATTTTGAAATTTATGTAACTAGACCATTGCCTTATTTAATACGAAAAACTGTTAGGTTTGATTGAAAATAAATAGCATTTATATAATTGTTAAGATTAGGTGTGACCAATGTTCTTAAGACTGTTGATGTGGCTGCTGCCAGTCACTAGAATTGTAATCTAGATTATCCTTCTTAAGTATTGACAACTGAACGAATTTTGCAGAATTTTCAGAGTGTTTTGGAAAAATAAATTTCTATGTGTTATTAACTTTGATGGAATAATTGATAAACAATAAATAAATAAATATTCCACGTAGAGCCTATAAAAAACAAAACCGTATGATTCCAAAGTACTTATCTTTCATGCTCTTTTTAGATTTATAATAAAAATATTCGTATTGCTTCTTGCACAAAACCAAGTATATAAAATGCGGCCCACCTACGTAAAGGAGTTTCAAACCTCCTATCTAATTCTTTTTTCAAGTTGACACGAACTAAATGCCACTCACATTGCTCTACCTATCAAACACTTTACTGTACATTGCACTACATATCACGCAACGTCTAGGACACGACATATCAGGTACTCTTATCAGGCACCATCAATGGCACTACATATAACACAGCATAACACACAGTATATATGGCACTACCTGATATATAAGAACATTTTCGTCTTTATTATCTCGGAAAGAATGAATTTACAATTTCGTAAATATAAAAAATGTATTTTCTGCTTTAAAATTATTTTTTTTAAATATTTATTTTCTGAGCACTTTTGGTCAACGAACAAAAAATATTTTGATCCTCGTGTCTCTTTGGTAGCGATCGGTCAAATTGAAACCCGACGGTCCTGAAAAATATTCTCCACCAATAGAGAACCTTGAACAGCTAATGAACACCAATCAGAGGTCCGTGTTCAATATGGATCAATGATTTTTATAAAATCCTTTTCTACAGATAAAACATAATTTAATTCATTGATAGTAAATCAAACTTAAAAAACATTCATAGTCAGATATGAGCATAATAATAACAAATTATTAAATAATTTTAATTAACAATATACTAAAATATATTTAATCATTAAATTATACCAATCATCGACACTGATTCTACATATGGTCTTCGTTCCTATATACTGTATATTATTGCATCATTTCTTCACCTTAAATAGAAATAATGTGGTGTTTTCCAGACCATCTCCGCGGTAATTTTCAGCGACTAAGGCTATATCATAACTTGGGACGTGCTCTCTAACCAAGTAGATTTATCGACGAGATTCGAACCCAAGACCTCTTGATGCTGAGTCAAGCACGTTGACTACAGTATCACCACTGTAGCTTTCTTCACCTAAGGTAATGTAATACTTAAATCTATAAGACGTATTTGTATGCATGCAATATATTCCAATGTTTATCTGGATAATGTATTCAAAAATACTTTCAGCCAATAGGATGCCGTCAATTTATGACAACTACCAATAGGAACCTATTTCGTCAATAAAGCGAACTCTGATCGGTTTTATAATACTCATGAAAATTCGACTAATATAAGATTACACAGTTTGTTTAAAAATAACCAATATAAATAGGATCAATTGAATAATCCTCCTCCTATTTCTTATATAAGAGTGTCTATTTGTATAGTCCCAGTCATCATGATGTACCAAAGTCAATAAAAATTGTAATTTAGCTTTGAAATCATTTATCGACCAACTTATAATTGATATAATAAAATTCAGCGAAAATGTTGTTTGTTAAATTATGATAAATAATTGAGTATTATTAAATAATCTCGTCGAATAATTATTATTCAACCTCACGGAATCACAAAATAATAAACTCGAGTCATGCCGAAAGATCATTAATATACACATATAATTGTAACATTTCCTATTCGTTTCGGTGGTCCGTAAAGGCCCGCGACTGTCAAAGTGACTCTTGGTTGACAAGGATCAAACGAACGGCCCAGCAGTTGCGTGTGCAATGATTTCTCGTCTACAATTATTAACAGTCAGCCTTCTACAGGAGGTCAACCTAGTCAAGGACTTAGCAAAATCGAGTATCTTATCAGAAAAAGGATTTACATGCCTGGTTTTATTTAATAGATACGTAATAATAAGTAAAAAATACGAGAGTGATAATATTTGACACTGAACAAGCAGATTTATTAATTAAGGGGGGTTTTGTCGGTCAAATTATAATGAGTATTATTATTATGGTCATGTCTGAATATAGATAATTATTTTCATCTTTGTATTCAAGAACAAAATCATACTGTACTGTGTTGTATATCACTGTATACAATTATTTATACAATGTATAAATAATAAATACATGTATATTTACAACGAAATAAATGCTGATTATTCATGGAATCATGACGATTTGAACGAATTTCTAGACATTTTTATCGTATTATTATTATTATTGCCTAATTTACGACGGCATTAACAGTACCGATATTGATTAATTCTACTTTAACAATTGTATAATGCCAAAATATACAGAAAGGTTAATTCCAATATCGAATTCAAAGATTTTGACAATTTCTTTATATTCAAAATGGGTACATTAGTCTAGTAAGAAAAAGAAAATGGTGCTATAATAAAAAAAAAGAAAAGGGTGCTATAATAAAAAAAATACAAGGGCGCTATAGTAAAAAAAAAAAAGTGGCGCTATAGTAATAAAAATAAAAGGGCGCTATAGTAATAAAAATAAAAGGGTGCTATAGTAATAAAAATAAAAGGGTGCTATAGTAATAAAAAGAAAAGGGCGCTATAGTAATAAAAAGAAAAGGGCGCTATTGTAATAAAAAGAAAAGGGCGCTATAGTAATAAAAAGAAAAGGGCGCTATTGTAATAAAAAGAAAAGGGCGTTATAGTAATAAAAAGAAAAGGGCACTATAGTAATAAAAAGAAAAGGGCGCTATAGTAACAAAATTAAAAGGGCGCTATTGTAATAAAAATAAAAGGGCGCTATAGTAATAAAAAGAAAAGGGCGGTATAGTAATAAAAAGAAATGGGCGCTATGGTAAGATAAAGATAATGAAGTAAATGGAAAAAGATAAAGGAAAAGAAAGATGAGTGGATTTGACCACTCAGCAGCAAATTAATAGCAGTTACATATACAATTTACTTTTAAGTATAAATCATTTGGAGAAATAATATATTTATTGATTACATGAGAATATAAAGTATTTTAAAATAAAGAATGGGATTTGATATTCTAGAGGAAAGAATTTTTCTGGCTTAGGATATCAAAGGCCATGTGAAGTATCAAATTATTTTTGGATGATATTTAACGAAGATATTTGATATCGTTCTCTGCTTTAGTTATAAAACCTTGCGATGCGATATATCTGAAAAATATCGCTGCATAAATTCGAGTTTAACAAGAACATGAAATTAGAACCTTGTCGTTCATCATTTTTATTTTATTTTACTTGATTGGATGAAAGGTTTTTGAATTCTCCAATCACATTTCGCTTCCATGGAGAGAATCAATTTGAATATTCAGACAAATTGGTTTTAAAAATTATTAAAATTTAATGTTTGGGTCTTAAAATTAAAAAATCCATAGGAAATATTACTGAAGTGGTTTTTAATTTTGCTATCAATATTTTCTTGATTCGTAAAATCTTGCATCAAAAATATATTAACTGTATTACTTTCTAAATAAGATCTAAATGTTCTCCTTTATACCATGGACTCATGGACTTGTAATTAAATTATTTTTTTGTGCAAATTTAACATTTGTACAGCAGTACAAACATACGTAATTTTAAAGAGAAAATTTCTCAAAACCTTTTGTTGCTGATTTTTCTTTTTGTCAAAGAAAGCTGTATATATTTAATTTAGTTTCCTATTTAATTTCGTTCAGAATTTTTTATAATTATTTTACAGTATCTCAAAATGATATTCTATACAGCTCTGGTTAAAGAATATTTTTTTCTAAATGTTAAAACAGGACTGGTTTTCATCAAGAATATGTTGGATAAATGTTACTTCAACAAACATATAAACACATTTAACTTTTGAATAATGCAAGTATCCTTGATTACTGCAATGCAAATAATTATAAATAATTTCTTTATAAACCTAATTATCAATTGTTGCAAATAAAATAATCTACAATATATTTCAATATTGTTGAATACTATATATAAACCCGTTACTTATTAACACCTGTGCTCAGGTAATTAATCTCTTACTGCCAATCATCAAAACGAGAAAACCCAATTTCATCCAATCCTAAGCGATTGGGAAAATCCATAATCTATTGTTGATAATACAAAGTAAATGTTGCATCATTAATGAGCTTCTGATGCAATATCCTCACCTCTAAACACAGTTTCGCATCTTCAGAGTAAAAAATTATAATTTTTTTGTCATTACTCTACACACCACACATTACAATATATACAATTCAATATATACAATATATACAATAGTATATACAATATATACAATAGTATATACAATATACACAATATATACAATACTATATTACAATACAGTTCAATGTACGACATTGTAATAATGAGTTAATTAGGTATCATATGGGATTATAATAAGAAAATGGATTTTTATTACATATGTATATTTCTATTAACAATTATTGCCCACATTACACTAAGGTTATAGGTAAACAATATAATCGTAATTGGTTATATAAACTGTACCAGGTATTTAATACTCTTCAATTTGCATATAATATTGGGACGCAAACTCGCTTTGTTTGCAGTCTATTTTTAGAGTAGTTCTAATTTTATATGTAAATAAAGGTACTTGTAGAGTTCTTAATTGGTCCATAATTATTAGATTTTCTAGATTAAATAATCGAATTCCATAAATTTTCAATATTTATAAAAGTTCCCAATTAATAAACCGTATAAGTGCTTCTTCCAGTTTCATTATAATCAATCAGCATATTTTAGAAATTAAATCAGCTTTTAATTGGAGGAATAGATAGTTTTTTATCTATTATTATCTACGGAAGTCATAACTAAATTACGTAAGTCAATGGAGCGATCACATATAAAAAATTACTTTATTAAAATATTCTAATTAAATTAAAAAAAGGTTCAACAGATGTTTATTTTACACGTAGCAACAGATGTCGATCTTAACATTTGTCGTCAAGCGAAATGAAATTTCATAGAAAGTTTTTATTTCAAAAAGTCATAAAACTGGAAAATTATTATTTATTAGCTGATTAAAATCGATACGACCTGGAGGAACATGAAATAATTTGAATTCTATTATATTGGGAAGTTGCTATTATAACGGTTGAAAATATATAGTAAAACAATTGAGTATATGTTTATAATGAATCTATATTGTTTAAATTAGACTAAGTATGAATGATTTACAGTAGAAATATAGAAACTTAAAATCCAAACAAGTAACAGAAAGTAATAAAAACTCAAAATGTTGTCGTAAACTAAGGTTCCTTGAGAACCATAAAATAATACAAAATAACTTTTATTGCTCAATTTAGACATTAAAAGAAGAAAAATGAAAATCTCAAAGGTTTGAAAAGTAAGACTGCTCTTAATGTCATGAGGGATAAAAGCCGAACAGGACTAGAAGTTCAAAGGTGATTATGGTCGATAAATTCTAACCCTTCTCTGGAAATGAACATAAAATACTCAAAATTGACCTGAAGATGACAGCGAATGGGACAATTTTTATATCTTGAAAAGAAAATCTTAAAACTGATTTCTTATTTGATTATCAAGCCTGACTGTTGTTGGTCATAATGTCGAATGATGAATTGTTGATGGATATAATGTTGAATATACATAACCAATTTGTCGACATATTGTCTGTACACCAAGCCAGACCATATCCAATATAGGTAAACTTATAAACTATATAGTGTTAGAATGCAAGAATTACACTGTGTTAAATTGCCCAGAGAAAAGCTGAGGTAATTAATTACAGGCACACAAGAGCTTCCTTCTCTGATGGATAGAATACAATTTCTATTTTCTCTTATCGTATTCATGTAGAGAATATTCTATAAATCAGTGTTCTCCAACCCATAACTCACTATGAAACTTTAATATCTGTAAGCGCATATTTAGATTTGTCAAATTTGTTTCATATGTTTTTAATATTTAATGGCTTATGTACACAACAGTATGTTAGCGCCGTAACAAAATTTATATATTAATAGAAATTAATATATTAAGATTTTTAATATTAATGAAATTAAGAATTCTTCAATTATTGAATCAAATATATATTTATTTATTCAATTGATATTGATATTTATGATAATATTTTTATTATTTTAAAAGATTAATATTTATTTTTTCTATAGGAAAAATATATAAAGGAATGCAAGAAAAATTCCGAAAAAATAATGATAAGAATTACTATTTATTGAAATACATTCGAGCAATGGTATACTTCCCACATTCATAAATGACAATTCAATTAACAACTTGATATGGTAGAGAACTTGTTTTGGAAATAATACACTTGTTGTTTTATTACCAAACATGGTTTCAAAGATCTCGTTATGACTCTTTTGAGGATACAAGAATTCATTATAAGACTAACAAACAACAGATATTTCAGTACAATGAACTCTAGTTAAGTAAATTGAATACCTTCCTCTTATTTGTAGAAGTTATGAGGCTTATTCTCAACCAACATTATATAAAGTGTTTTATTAGCTGTAGTAGGAGCCATTGTTTGATTAAAGTCAAGTCGAACGATAATTTTTATTGTTAGAATAAAAATTAATTTTCCATTTTATACTTCTGCCGTGTATATTTACATTCATATAGTTGAAGATAATGAAAAATTGCTTCAAAACCAACATTTCGAGTTTGGGTAAACACAAAAGTGTCGATTAAGTGCAATATAATTATAAGCCAAAGGAAGTGGCAAGATGATATGGGATGATTTAAGAGTTCATTCATCAAGTTGCCAGAACTATCGTTGAAATTTATAACAGGGTGATTTCATGACGTAGACGTACTCCACACAACCTGTAATATATATTACATTAATTATTGATTACGACATGGATCGATCATGGTGACGTAATACATTGATGATAATTCTGAAACTGATATTGATGTATCTAATGCAGTAGAGAAGTCATCAGAAGTGAACGATTGAAATAAAACTAATAAAAAATTTCGCAACATTCTTTTATATTACAATTCTTATTTAAATCGATATTTTAATCTTTTTCGTAACCTTCACTTGGAACTTTATCTGTTCTTTTTAAATTCTATTTAGTTTCTAGTTTCAATATCTTTAACCGATGCTGTAAATTACACAATGTATAGAAACAAACAGATAATTATGATACAATTTTCACATAAATTTCAATTATTTCAGTTTCTGTTTAATTTTCTACAAAATTTCAACTATAAAAGTGAACTAAATTTTTATATGTTCAATTTTGTAGGTAATCTGTTAGCGACCAAAACAGAACTTAAAAGAAATTATCACATTTATTATCTATTTTATCGTATTCTCCGACATCACTGGACGGAAATGTTAACCCGTATAAAATAATGAAGTTTTAAATATAATTTTAAGGTGAAATTTGAACTTTATTACATGGAACACCAAGAAATAGCAAGATTTGACTCTTCAAAAAAGAGTTCAAGCTGGCAAAAGGTACGGAGATACAAGAGTTAGTCGCATACCCGAGTACTAAAGAACTAAACATTATAGCTACTGTAAATATATCTGACAATCAATTGCTATAAATAGCGACCAGGTAATGAATTAGAGTCTTCTTGATATTGTAACTTGAATGGACATATGAAATCTAATGGATAAATGGAGCAAACGTACACTGAATTTTTTTAAATAAAAGAAGAATCCTCCACCGAACTTCAACGAAGATCTTTGTCGTTTTAAGTATTCTTTACATTGAATTAAAATTGATCTTAAAGTAGGTTACACTATATTTATTATTTAAATTTGGACATCGGAACCCTTATTATTAAATAGATCCAAACTGTGAATATTATTTTCAAACGGACAATAAATCTACTTGGTTAGGGCGCATGACCCCGGTTATGATATAAACCAAAATGCACTTGAAAAATGACCGTAGACGGAATCCGGACATAATCCCCCCGAGGACAAAATCCCCCCATAATAAAGGTTAGGTTAGGTTAGGTTTGGTTTAATTTAATAGGATTTTGTCCTATGCGGGACTTTGTCTGCGGGGGATTTTGTCCTCGGGGGGATTATGTCCTAGATGTACCGCAGACATGGTCTGGAAAGCTCACAAAAAAGAAAGAGGTTTTTGTGATACAACTAATTGGAAAACGATTCACAAAACAATATTATTTATTAATAAATGACTATAAAACCAAATTCAAACAAATATGAAGCAGACGATGAATAATTTAGGAGTTCCATTTTATTCTATTTCACTAAGTCAGAGTAGTTAAGTGGAAACAATATCAAGATGTCATGTGATAGTAAATTGTTCGCCCCTCAGCAAGGTAGATATAATTTCACTATACGTATTTCAACAAGGAGTCTTATTTTTTTATAAGCACCCTTCATAAGTTTGATGAATCGGCCTTCGTTATTTTTATTAAGCAAGACTCTTTTAATAAAGAAGCAATATCCTAAATGATTTAAGTGAACAAACCGGCATTGTCGGTTCAATGAAGTATTTTATTCATTTTATAGGTCCAAGATTTATTTGTAAAGAGATGACATGTATGTACTACATGCATGATCACATTCCTTCTCTTTCAAAGACCCAGAAAGAGTAATATTGCTATCAGTTGTAGAAGTCCCCTTTCCCCCCAGCGTTTTTAATTTTAAATTAGATTAGTTTTCCTGGTGTTACCAGAAAAAATATTTTTTCCCTGCAATAAAGTAATATTTACTATTTACGCAGTGATTTTCGAAGATTGCGCAGAGGTAAAAAAATGAGGTCACTTGACCTCTTGAATTAATTCAGAGTTCATTGATTTTTATCAGTCCTATGACTGGATTTTACATATTCTCTGGGCCGCTTCCTGAAAATGATCCCAGGTCAATTATCTTTTATGGGATGGTGAGAGTTGCTCATTATTGCATTGAGGGAAGTTGTAAATTTTAATTCGCTGTAAATAAATACAAACTGTTTCTCACCGAGATTATTAAATTTAACGACTCGATAAAGACCGTTCAATTTTGTTACTCACTCATAATGATCAGGAATCGATTTTTATCGCATCTTTCCTTAAATATCGCCATTAAAGGAAATCGAACTGATTAAAATAAAGAATTAAAAATTAAAGTAAAGGTGGCCTTACTATAGTGAGACCTGTAGAGTAATTTGAGTTGAAAAATATATCAAATGTCGAATGTATTAGCTAAGAAAGAAAGTAATCCTTTACTTTAAAAGTGAAATGTCAATTTTAAAGTGAATTGTAAAAAAGCTATTATAACTGGTTTCGGTTTCAGGAAATTTTCAATTGAAATTTGTGAATTCTTTTTTCCCATTCTGAATATTCAGTTTTTCTATTTTTGAGAATTTAAATTGGAAAATAATCTGTGATTGTACATTTGTTGATGCAATTTAAATTGAAGTATCTGGAATATTGAGATTTCGTCAATATTTTTACAATTTGGTATTGTATATGGCATTCAAAATCTACCTCTCTATTGATGTAAAATATTTATTCTTGTACTATAGAAATCTCAAAAATATTTTTATGAATCAAATTAAATCTTCCACAATATAAGTTACGTATAATGAATATACAATATATTATCTCAGAGTTTCAGAACAATATCCCCAGATGGAAATTACTTCCGTAGGACAACATGCCGAGGTAATTGACAATTGTTCCATATACGGTAATTCCCACAAAGTTTTATATTTATTTGATCCAAAAAATGGAATTATAATCGTTTTCATTTTGAAATTACATGTAAGTGACATTGTCTCCTGCGAGAGATATACACATACACTATCCATTCCGTATAGAAAATTGCCTAATCAAATGTAACTTTACCTAATCTAACCTATCCTAACCTAACCTAACCTAAGCTATCCTATCATATCATATCCTATCCTAACCTAACCTAACACGTAATTTTTAATAGGGACTACAAATTCTCGATAACTTAATATAATTTCATATTTATTAATGAAATTGAAGATTATCGTCCAATATGACACCAAGATATTGATTGTATGGCACCAAGATATTTATTTACACTTTATATGCCACAGTCAAGGTTGACCTTATCATATACTTCGTTTTTGACCCATTGAAGTAGAGACTATTAAATTTGCACCACTCAACTAACATATACCGAGTTTAGTATTTATAAACATAAATAAATAATTAAAATCATTCCTATCGTCTGCATATAGACGAGTTTCGCAATATCGTCTTAATATAAATTGAAATCGTTACTGTATATATTGAATAATACAAAAGCGCCATGCGAGACATCTCAGGAACTGATGAGTTAAGCGAATATATGTTTGACATATGTTCTCAACATATGTAATATGCATAACTCTTCTATCACTTAAATAAAACCTAAAAAAAGGTGATTGAGGAGTACAGCATGATGAACATATCGAATTCTTTGTAAAAACGATACATACATAGCATACGTTATTAGCAAAAACTTGGCATCACATCACCGAATATACTATTAAAACCTGCACGAACTCCTTGCTCGGATTCCTCTATTAATTTACAAATCTCTATAAATGAATTTAGCGTGTTCAAAGTTCATTTTTCAAATATTTTATTCAAAATTTATAATTTTCTATAATCGATTTTTCTCAAGTTTTGAGTATAGGAACAATCCGGATAGACTCCTCTTCTAAAACTATAGTTATAAAGGTAGGATATTATAACAAATACGATCAACAGTAATGTACATCTTTAAGCTTATAAGTATTTTTAACGAGCATAAGATTGAATATAAATCTCTTCACTTATTGACTACTTTATCTTATGTTCTATCTATGATACTTAGGTTCTCGTTGGGGTCCGCTTTCTATAAATTATAAATTATTGCCGATCACACCAGAAACCTTAAATACTTTCTACTGTACTTAGGTACT
The DNA here is from genome assembly GCA_028455955.1 of Notopais sp. p TS-2021. Lineage (NCBI taxonomy): Eukaryota > Metazoa > Arthropoda > Malacostraca > Isopoda > Munnopsidae > Notopais > Notopais sp. p TS-2021. Next base: position 2,388 of record JAJNBT010121340.1, on the reverse strand, counting down.
CGCAGTCCGCTCTGTATAAGTATCAAATATTAGCGGACTTACGTAATTTATCAAAATATTCATCAAAACTTTCCATCATGAATAATAATCCAATTTACATTAAACTCTTCTATACTTGTGGACGAGCCTCTTTTTAGTAAACAGTTTTAATTTTCCTAATCTTATGGCTGTCATTTCCACATGATTTAAACTTACAATATTTCTGTGATAAATACGTTCAGCTTAATTTAAAACTATCCTTAACAAATCAACACAATGTTTGTACATATTATAATTATATTATATTATATCATAATTAATAATTTTTCGCTTGAGTTACTTAAATTTATTTATCACTGATATCATTAAAGACACAAAATATTAGCTTCCCATTTAATACTTCCCAAAATACTTTGTGGACTATTATAGTTTATACTTCATTACATGATAGGATTAGGATTAGGATTAGGATTAGGATTAGACGTGGTTCGGTTTGATTACATTAGGAAAGGATAGTTAGAGACATAATAGAATATTTACAGTCTCGCTCGGAATTATCAAATGACAGTAATTATTTTATTTTAGTTATTTTTTTGTTTATAAATTAAATACATGATTTCCAAGTGAAATTTATTATTGACCTAAAAACTATAAAAATATTGACTACAATAATATAATATAGTAGTGGATGTGGATGGTAATTCGTATGGATTACAGAAGGATTCTTAGTGATATTTAATTATATACAATCTTTAAATTCTCTGTGAATAAAAAAATTCTATTAATGATGCAATAACTTAGCCTTGGAATTTATATCTCCGAATATTCATACTAGGATTAAGCCATTGGCGAAATACCGAAGTGTTTAAGCGAAATGTGATTAGAGAAATACAGAATTGATCTAAGATTTCTAAGGACTAGTTTTGATTCTCCAGTTCTTGTTGGAATTCACTTTCTTTACCCATTATTAAGATCGTTTATCCAAAACAGAAAAGATATCTAATAGAAGTGAAAACAGGAAGAATCCGATTTGATTTGATTCTTTTAAAATGACATTTGCTGATCATTTGAAGTTATTGGGTTATAATAATTGGTAACGGACTTAGTCCAATGTAGATCGTTATTTCAGTAGAGTCCATTATTTATATATTTATTGCTATAAATTTACATATCAAATTTATTAATATTACATAAGTCAACTATATGAATACTATGAATTACTAAATATAATATGGTAGGTACATGTATTATATGTGTTACAGAAAGAAGCTTGTACAGTACCCGAGAATATGCTACTGTACATAAGACATAATGGTATAAGAATATAACAGGAGTAGCTACATCTGAATGCAAACAAGCAACAGAAATTATATTATAGTAGCATAAGGTAACCAGTTTTTAATTCGGTAAGTATCTGAAATCTCATTAAATGCAGTTTTTACTTTTGAGGTCACAATTACATAGAATGTGTTTGGACCTGCTGACCTGACATGACCTTCAATTTAAATTAAGTGGATCACTTTGTGAAATGAATATTCGTTTTAGTGGCATCTGAAATACGTGTTCCAAATCCTTTAACAAACAAAGTGAAGGAAATGAAAAAAAGAAAAAGGAACTTGAAGTTTAATTAAAAAAACGTCCAAATTTACACAAATCTCTACAGAAAAGAATTAACAAATAGTTATACATACATTGTTATCAAATAAAAACGCCATAAATTTTAAATCCTCTACGGTTTAGTTGTACTCTTGCGGCCAGGAATTGCCTATTTCTTACACCAGAGGGCATCTTCGTGTATTTTTAACGAGGTGAGCGAAAATATATAAAATAAACTCGTTCAACGTTTTTTGAAACAAAATAAACTAGGACAAATAACATTTTCAATTTCTTAAACTGACTTTTCGGTAGCAATTTCCCATTCTAAAAATACAAAACTCTCGTGTTTATTGACGTCTCGCGCTCTCATGCATAAAACGTTCGTGGTGGCATGCGAAATCGTGGCAAAAGGTTGCAGTTACGTTGTGTAGCTGAGCTTTTAATGAAATTTCGCCAATTTTATTATTTAAACGTTAACGCCCTTTTAGGATCAAGCATTTCTAGCCGTAAATAAATTAATTTATTATATTATTCTTCTAGCTAATTTATTCGGCTTATTTTCAGTTTTTGTAACAAATAATTTATTTATTTAACACAATTTAAATGAACATTATATTATTTTATATTAAAACGTTCTATTTTATACATTAAAACATCCGTATATTCCGTCAATTTTCAACTCCAGTATTGTAGATAGAAACAATATGAGGCATTCAAGGAAGATTTGTTAAACCAGAGTTTATCAAACTCCCAGATATTATTCATCCCTCAAGGATCTCTGTCTATTCCAAACTCCCAGATATTATTCATCCC
>JAJNBT010120395.1:0-10549 GCA_028455955.1 Notopais sp. p TS-2021 | reverse complement strand
GTTATGTTGCGTTATGTTGCGTTATGTTGCGTTGAGTTTGGTTGAGTTTGGTTAAGATAGTTTGATCAGAATAGTACAATTATTCGTTTTCGTAACCATAATATTTGTCGGCAAATTACCTTTCGACAACCAGTCCATATCACCTATTACTATTGCTGTGATCATTAACGTGATTGAAAAGACTATTAAATAAGAAGCAAAAATTGATAAATATAAGAAATACATTTGAGGACGAGAAATGAATCACCTAATCACATTTCAGAATTCATAAAAAAGATAATAAAACTTACGATTTCTACTTAAATTTATTTATAGTTCAATTGAAACATTAAATCTATTACAAATATTTCACTGACGTTAAAACTTTAGCCATCAAAGATAGAAATCTATCGACCTCAGTTCCGTTAACTTTACAGCACCTAAGTTAAAGATATTGTATATATAGACCACGGTCGAACGTATACAATTAATTTTATGCTATTTCGATCTAACACATTTGTATGACATATCTATATAGAAACATTTACAATAAGTTCTTGATGAATCCGATGCAAACCGAGAAACAAAATAATTTAGTAAAATACGACCAATTGAGTTAATAAGAAAAACTACTGCTATTGATTTTCTGGCTTCGGTTAACAGACAAAGGGTCCACACCACACACGGTTAGGTTTGGTTAATTAGATAATTTACATATAATATCATCGTTTATATCAATTGTAATATATTTTCAAACTTCTTTCTAATAACAAAAATGTTATATTACAGCTTAATAAGGAATGTAAAACTCATAAAAATAAATAAATAAAAATATTAACGAATAAAACCATGTGTTCTACATTTCAATTGTTGAGAGTTTTGAAAAGCTGTTTGAAATAAGAATAAAATGCATAAACATATTTAGCTGATATAGAACCTCTTATCTGGGTCCATTATCTTATATCTCATGAGAAATACAAGTAAAAGTATGTATAAAAAATCCATGCCGGAGCAACTTTTTATTTAAAGAATAATATATTTCATCAGAACTATCTATTCAGAACCATTTTGAGCTAAATTTAAGACGGCTTGAATAAAAACAAGATATTTATATAGATTTCTCTGCATTGTAATAATATTATATATAAATGATTTAAATATGACATATATATCATATAAAAATTGATACAAAAGTATTTTTAAGATAATAAATAAATGTCATAAAAATGTTCTATAAATTAAATATAAATGATATCGAAATGTTGCATAAATGATATAAAAATGACATTTATATGGTTTTGGAATGTTGTTGAATGATTTATATAAAATAAACAGAAATAATATTCAACTGTTGACGATATGTTATATTTGTCATATGGAATTTGGTGAAATTTAAGCCAATTTGATATATAAATAATTCAGAAATGGAACACAAATATTTCCTGAAATAATGTTGAAAATTTGTATCAAGTTATACGTTGAAAAGTTTTTGGGAAAAGATGGTGAAATTAAGTTTAAATATGTATGAATTTCAACAATTCAAAGTCTCATCTGAAAATGTAGGAAGAGAAAAGAATGCAGACTTTATATCTCCGCTGTCACATTCGACTTGAGAAGCTATTTAGTTTGGCAAAAAAATTCGCAACAGAACAATAGTCGAGAGTTATTGGAATGAAAAAAAGCAAATAAGTAAACGCCAAAATTGGGTAATTGAGACAAGGACCGAGAAGCATAACGCGGCAATGAGGATTGCACTACAAGCCTCGTGAGACCAACCCAGGTGTGTTCTTACCAAGGTGCTAATTAACCCACCACCAACTCGAATAAGTGCTCGAAAATGCACACAAATGAGATACCACATGCCACTTAACACCAAAAACGAACAAATTTTGCTCTGTTTCTGACTAAAAGCTTCTCAATTGATTGACTACACAAACTTCATTTTTTAACAAATTTTTACACCAGTAACTACGTTTAGTGCGAAGAAACATTTTTTTAATGAAGTTGAAACTATTTCTTCTTACATATTCTTTGTATCATTCACACATATTCGAAAATATTCACCATCTTGGATTATACTGCACTCATAATTATCCTTTATTATGGAGTATCCTACATCTTTAATTATCCTATACGAAGAGTAATTTTTTTAATAACTTGACCGAGTAAATATTCTCTCAATTTATCATTATTATTCATTCTCAGAACAAAGAATCTTTCGTGACCTATTTTTGTGCTTCAATTATATGACAAAGTCGATCCGAATTTTGTGACATATCCATTGCACACAAATATAAATTCCATGTATCCGAGCAAAAAAATGGAAATTTATACAATATTTAAATATCTTTACCTTTATTTAATGGTATTCTTATACATTTTTACAGTATTTTATTTCTTTATCAGCGTGAAATGATATTAATTTAGTTTATTGAACAATAAATAGATTATTTCTTTTATATTTTTCTACCCAAATATGATAATTTTACTAAATTTCCGTTATGGATGGTGATAGTTTGTAAATGCATTAAAAAATATGTATTTCAATTTGTAAATATTGATATATTTTCCTATAATTCTGATCGACTTCCATAAGCTATTGGTACACTTCTATTGAGAAGCCATATAATTGACAGATATGTTCGGCCCAGAAATCTAAAAAAGTTACTCATTTAATATTATGGGCTATGAGAATCTAATACAACCATTTCCCAGACTATAGAAAACCATTGACGTTTTTGTATAGATAGAAGTACTAATTTATGGAATTATTTGCCATAAGGTGTCAGAGACTCATAGATTTTTTTTATTTAAGAAAATATACTGTATATCGTATAGCGGTAGAGACCTGAATTATATTCTAGATGGGATCCATTTATGTTCTTTTTATTTTATTTTTAATTATATTTCTTTCACCCTAAAATAATTTATATGTAAACAAAAAGAATAAAAAAGTAATAAAATACAAATTTTTATTGACCAATTTCTATAAATATGTTAGGAAAATTCTGTAAATCTGAAAATATCTTTTCAATCACAGCTTCTTTGAGATTGACTTTACAACTGTGGACGCGAGAGTCAATTCAATTTTGCTTAGGAAATGTTGTTAGATGCGTGTAGTAAATGTTAGATGTGTGACAAGTAAAACAAATGTTGTTAGTTGAATGTTGCAAGCGTAAGAAATGTGTCAACAAACTTTAGCAATGATTTTTTCTTCCTCTCTCAAAATGAAATTTTATGCAGAAAGTTTATTTTTCTTGTCAATTTCATTTAAAATTAAAAAAACATCAATATGCTTCATTGGTGTTCAGTGACTTGTGACTAATTCTGTTTTACAAATTTCATTTATTTACTATCAATTTTTAAAATATTTGAATAAAACATTGTTAGAATTAATGATGCATACGAAGATGATCTTTCAAAAAGAATATTTTCTATTTGGTAAATGCAGCGCTCTTAAATTTAACAAAATCTATTGTAGTAAATTCTATGCGAAGATATAACGTATCTGAAATATGATAAGGAGTACATTATCGCAATCATTGAATTAATTGAATCATGTTCAGATTTAACCTCCCAGTGCTGTAGGTGATTGAATCTAAATGTGCTCCAAACATTCTTATCAAACAGTGAATTTAAATATTTAAAACCTAAATATTTAAACCAATCTTCCTGGTGCCATTCTTGCACACAGCATGAAAACTATTTTGGATTAAGCTTGTAGTGTTTTTCTTGGAGGAAATAAAAAAATTCAATAAATAAATTGATTCGATAATCCGGTTCTCTCTTTTTATCCTTTTCAAATAAACCGCACGAGATTATATTTCCCTTCGAGGCAATTTTTACGATCACTTTTTGAATGCAAATGAAACCAAAGTAAATACGAGTTGAATATTGACAATTATCAGATATCGATACTTCCATACATAGACACCTTTGCAGTTATCAGTATTTATCAATCACGCAGAAAAAAATACGTCATTGAAACAACGAAGATCTTCGCTGAACTAACTAAACAAATCGCCAAGGAATTCGACATTGGCGGTTTGCTCTCTTAAATAATTTAGTATGTTGTTTCTTTAGTAGTCGATGAGGATTGCTTCTTCAAAACAACGAAGTACTTTATTGAAAATTAATAGATGGTACGGCAATGATGTCAATTATTTCACAAATTAAATGAAGATCAATGTCACGATAACAGATTTATAGAATACAAAATTATTACAAAAAAATAATTTCAATTGTAACTTAAAACAACTTTTTAATTTTCATGGGAATTAATCTCTATATTAGTAAAGGGAGTATGTTTGTTTTTAATTAATATCAATGAAATTTTCACAGATTGGTCAGTGGGTCATGTCCATGACTGTAAAGAAGTGATATAAAGCGAGAAATTTAATTTATATCTATTTTTTTCCATTTAAACAATATTAAAGAATTTACGTAATTTTCAAAATAAAGAAGCTGTTCTTTAAAAGAGGAAGCTGAATTCAAAGGTGAATAAATTCTTTATATGTTTATCAATGTAAAAATTAATTTCTTTATTTGAACCTAAAAGAATAGTAACATAATTTCAAACATTCATAGATCAACAAATCAGCTGAAAACTGTAATATTCTAATTTTCTGAAATATAAATTCCACGTTAAATCTCGATCAACATTACAACGCAGAAATATCTATGAATAGTTTTCACTTCTTGTGAAACAGAAAAACAAACAACTTTGAGAAATTAAATGTACCTGTTTTGACGTTGAATAATCTTCGGTTAAATCCTCAGCTACTTAAGAACTCTCAATCTCCAATACATCCGCGACCTATCTCTCAACATTTAATGTTTAAACTTATTTTATTGTAGATTGACGAAACAGGTTCATGTTTTTAATGTTGTAACATATATTTTGGAGAAACTTAAATAACATATTTATAAGCAAGGAGAGTTTCTTAATAATAGGAAGTCGAAACGATTAAACATCTATTTTGTTTCTTTAAAATGCAGAATAACTTTAGATGGGGCAGAACATTCTGTATTTTGTTTCTTGAATATGTTCAGTAAGATCTGAATTTAATATGTGACTGACATTACATTTTATTTGTTAATGAGAATTTTCTCTACATAACTTTACATAAGAGCATTCATTATATAAATCATGTTGATATACTGCATATGAACCTACAAATACTTTTTAATAAATTAATATCTGATAATTGTAAGTCAATGTTCATCAATCAATAATGCACCAATCACATTTACCAGTCATCATTTCGGATTCATCAATCGCAATCATTAATTTACATTCATCAATTTTCAATCAGCATTTACGTATCATCAATTAACGTTTCTATTATAATTGTCAATTATGATTTCTATCACTTTGATGGTAGTGTTATCTTTATTTATTTATTTAGTAATCTATTTAAATAAATAAAGTCTCGTATTATTAAAACACGCAAGTTTCATCCGCAGACTGCTACATTCGAGTTTCAGAAATCTTCTATTCCCATTGAGATAAATGAATAAAATTTAATCCCAAATCTGCAAGTATAATCAAACTCTAAAATATTCGACTGCAAAATACCACAACCAAAGTCTCAAAATCGAATATAGAAGTTGCAATTCACTACCCACATCAGGACATGATTTTGTAGAGAAGCTTGACGATAGTTTATATTCGAATTGATAAAAAATGCCGAAACATTTCTTCAGTCAATTTAACGATACATATTTGTCCATAATTGTTTGCAATTTTCTCAAATGGTTTCTGTAAACAAAAGGAAATATATTATTTTATTTTCGTCTGCGTAATGGACTCAATTACAGGCTCCAGTACAGAATTTTTTCTGGAAGCAAGAAGAGAGATATCTGGAATTGTATGAGAACAAGAAGACTTTATTTCCCGGATCCAGCTGTCTAAGGCTTTAATACAAGAATAGAAAAATAATTCAGGTTGATGGAGGTCTTTCATCAATACAATGATCAATATTGTTCCGAGAGTATCGGAGAAACCTTCAGCTCGGACGTGAGAGGCGAATGTGACTTAAATATATTGCAAAAAAATCTCTTGTTGACGATGAACAAGAAAGAAACAGTGCGAAGAACCGATAAGAGTTTTTTTTCCAGCAATAGTGACCGCTCTTTAGTAAAAATATATTTTTTACCCAAAGATGTTTTCATTAAAAGCGTTTCCTGTCGAACTATGATGTATAGCTTTTGTGTTATGGAAGGATTTGCAATATTAATGTTGATAAAATATTGCAAGCAAAGAAATTCTCCCGGGTCATTATGAGCTTTTTACGATGATAGATATCTTTTTGGGAGCAAAAACAGTATTGTTATACTGACAGCAGATTTAATAGCCTTATAATAATTCTTGGCTTCCCAAATCAACGTTTTTCTCCGCATGGGCTTTCTGTCTTCCTAAGTATGCTGAACAGAATACAATGTCTTAGCCGAGTCAATTACGGCATGTATAACACAGGAAGTAAGCGTACGTACTGCCAAGAAATGTAATTCAAGAAATACTGCAACGAATCTAAATGGAATTATGAATGTTGAAATACTCTGACGCAGGCTGTTAAATACGTGATGAAAATTATGTACAGATGTTGTTGTAAGCGAGTCAATATAGAAATATTTATACTTTTAATTAAATAATATATAATAAATAATTAAAGTAATTGAAAATGAAAAGTGTTAAATAATATTCATTGTATGAATAACTGTAACATTTGTTTCAGTTAGCTATTAGATTAAGTGAATTATATATTTATATTCAAAATGATATTTTTTAATCGAATGATTCATCAATAGTTTTAAATGTATCTCAGAAAAGAAAATATCAAGCACAATAAGTGTTAATTTAAATACGGGACTTTCAATCCTTTTTTTAAGCAAAAGCCAAGTTTACAATTTTATTTTATAGCTGAATGACGCTCTTCTATCTTACAATAAACAAATTTATTCTGTGCGTTGGAACAGCATAATTCATTTTCAATTCAGTTAACAAAATAAAGGTCAGTATTCGTGCTCAGAAGCTGCTTTTTCTGTATATATTTAAATATAGTGTAGTTTTGCACTTTTTTAAAATATATTCAGAATTGCAACCCAATTAGGTTATATACGTTGAACTTAAATTTGATGTCTAATTTCACTAATTATCTTACAGTTCATTATACAGAGAATTGAATTCAGTGCAATTAATTATTTGAATCAACTGTTTTATATTTAAATTATGTTAATTGTTATTATAGATTCACAATAACTGTGACGAATTTGGACTACAACAAAGAAAACCTCTTAATATTTGCATTCTCGCTCATTAAAATAGTTTGATAAATTATTAATTGCAATCACAGTATCTTCCATCGTATTCTATCATGACAATATCCTCTTGAGAACAATATCCCTCTAGGAAATTATCCCCCTAGGACAATATCACCTTTGGGAAATATTTACCTAGGACATTATCTCCCCCGAATACAATATTCCTGAGGAAAGAAGATTATGAAGGTTAGGTTAGATTGTAAAGGTCATTATTTTACTATTAACTTTAAGAATATTGTATTAGGTGGAATTTGTCCTCGTATTGATGTAGATTTGTTAAGGTTTAATTCTTGTATTTCATTTAAGTATACAATATATGAAGTCATTTCCATCCTCACATCCTCAGAGTAAATGGTGACCGGTAAATTCCCCCCATGGTAAATTCCTCAAGATGAAAATTACCTCACAGTAAATTATATCACGTGTAAACTGGTTCAAACACCAGATATCATAACAAAATTCACAGTTAGGTTTGGTTAGGCAAGGTTAGGTTAGGTTAGGTTTGGCTACTTAAAGAATATGAAAAGGAAATACTTTACAATTTTTAAGAAACATTGCGTATAATTTACTTTGAACGTGATGCATACAAATATAATTAGAAATAGAAATATTATTGGTTTTATTGATAAACAAAAATTTAAACTTTCCTTTATTTAACTTTAATTAGTCACAATATTGGCTATATTTGGTGGAATTTACAGCGAAGGAATTTACATATGGTGGAATTTACCGTAACGGAATTTGCAGCTGTGAAATATGCCTAGAACTGAGTAAATATGCATAGAGTAGAAAGAATACCATACAATTTTTTTAGTCACCCATTGGTTAAAATTTAATTGAATGATTCCAAGATATGGAAAGCAGATATTTTTCATATTTATGATATTGATTAAATCGATTTTGTATTCATATTGAAATAATGATAATTGAACGGAATACTAAATCGATTGAACATTTCGTCAATAACTTACGAAGAAATGAAAAGTAGGCACCACTGTACTGTAATTATTTTTATTTTGAAATTGTAATTTCATAGTGAGTACCTAAGCTTGATGTCGTATGACAACTATTGTTATAGGTCGAATTCAAACAATATCTCTAGACAAAGTGGTGAGTTTTGTGATTAATAAGTGAATTATATTGACATAATATAAATTACAGATCAAAATAGTACAAAATATGTTATGGAAATAATTCCATTCAAAATTTTAGGCAGTGCATAAACAACTTTATTTTCTATATGATAAGATCGAAACGAAAAAATCATATTCTAGAATTTCATTACCAGTGTACAATACATATAAGCTAAGTTAATTAGTTTTGACCATTCTATTTACCATATATATTGTAGCTACCAATCGAAATTATATTCTTAAATACGAAAATACGAGAAGAAAAATGTCAAGATTGTGGCAATACATTTTTCTACAAATTTTGGAATTTATGCATCCTACTAAAATACGGTAACTGTGAAATGACGTTATAATAATAGTTCATTTTAAAATTCCAATCAACTATGAAATTTCCCCCATGTTATTAGAAGATCATCCTCTTTACATATGCGCTCTTTGGTCTAACCTCGTAAACTCGGAACACGATCTATCGTACTTAGGTTCTCGTCTCGGGTCCGCTCAGGGTAATTCTTCTTTCTGAAGGAAATTGTTCACATTTCAAATAAATTTGGTCTTTTCTGCCAAAGTAAATTCCATACAATCTTGTTGAATTTCACAAGAGCACTGAGCATTTCTTCTAAAATTGAAAACATATTTTGTTCACTTTATTTAATTGAAAAACGTTCGAATTATCATCCTACAAGATTTAGTTGACCTTCCATATTTAACTGTCGGTTATTATATAGAACTACCATAAAAATAATAAAAGTATATATAGTATTTCGATAGATTATAACTTCAATTTTTAAAAAATAATAGCAAAAAGAAAACTAAAATTCGCAAGAAAATGAAAATTTATCATTATTTCTCAAGACTTATAACAATTTATCACATAGGAAAAATACCAAAACTATTAAAATAGGAGCTGATACCCTTTATATATATCCTCTTCGCTAATAGTTCTAAGAATAATTTGAAGTAAATGATTATAAAAAGTAGAGCCCATCCATTTATATATATACACACACACACTATAATTTTTTGTAAACATTTAACACCGAATATGTAATTTATCTTATCAAATGAGTATCAGTAACATCATCTCTTCTATAATATATTTTCTAAGAAAATTCGTAAGTCTAATACGAGTAATGCCAATTCTTAAATATTCCTCACATGTTTACAATATTGACTCCATGATAATTCTCTAGATTTGTTCTGTATATTAAAATAATATTAACCAGCGTATATGAGGGATAGCACTTAAAAATCCGGAAGGTATAACTTGACCTTAGAAAAGTACTACATCAAAAACTTAGCTTCGAGTCTCATTCCATCTAGAAAGTGAGACATAATATGAGATAAGTTAAGGTTAGTGGTCATTGCCCGCCAAGCTTTGCCAATTTCCTTCTCTCGAAGCCATCTAACGCGTATGCTAAACGCGTTTAAATTGTGGCCATCTCCATTGAAATTTAGCTTGAACTTTTGCCGTTTATTCAATTATTGGGCCGTAATTCACAATCATTAGGGTGTGAAAGCAGTAAACGCAAATCTTTCTTTTGAACCCATTTGAGGCCCACTCTTCTAATCCCAATGGCAGAAACGGAGCTTCGTTCGTATTTCATCTTTATGGAATAAAAAGTAACTTGGTTTTTTTTTTCGGTCGGAATTCTTGTAATTTAATGCAAATGGTTTGCGAGAATTTCATGCATTTCGAATCTCGAGACCACAAAAAAGGCGAGATTTGCTTGGCCGAGAATGGGGATCATCATTAATCTGGCTTTAGGTTAAGCAATATTTTCTTTCATTTGCATTCTTTTGATGTAACTCTTATTAATGTGTTGTGAATTAACATGTAATTTCATAATTCCGTCACCTTGTTTACTAAAGTATACTAGTATTTATAGATATTCAATACAATATATTTATCTTGTTGCAATATTATATTCGCTATAATATACATGTTGGTCTGACCCACTTAGCACCCATCTTCTAAAGTTATATAAAAGTAAAACATTTCCCCTCGGGCTTCATGTCTGAAAAATGCTTCCTATTATATTAGAGATTAGCTGTGACAATTTTAATGTCAATGGGTCACAAAAATGGGCCAAAAATTAAAAATTAAAAAATTATTA
>JAJNBT010120324.1:0-13183 GCA_028455955.1 Notopais sp. p TS-2021 | reverse complement strand
TAAATAAATTTATTCCTGTGCAACAAGGGGGTATCATTTTCCTAAATGTCTGTGCCGCAAAGAGTTAAATGGATTGACCCGTAAAAATAGACCTGTAAATGAAAATATGGTTCCATGTACCATAGATTCTCACAAAGTTGGTAAAAATAGAGAAAATACTACGTTATCGATCTGAATCATAGTAAGGTCAATTCGAGGTCAATGAGGTCAATTTTAACACGCTTTTGATTAAATTCAAACAAATCAGAACAACGTAAGATCCTGAAAAAATTAAGTCCAGAAAAATTGACTTGCTTGCTGTTTCGTTCGTCCAAAATTCTAACACGTAATGTCTACAAGAAAATGAAAATAATCATTTCTTTTACAAAAGAAAATATTAAAAATTATAACTGTTGACTAATATTGCAGATAACATTCTGATATCTGGTACTTATAACTTAAATAATTGTAACTATTAAATTAAAATTAGTCTTAAATTTTAACATGCTTTCCACTGTATATATACACTAGTCTATGTGCTTTTATTAACAAATAGCTCCTTTCAGACGAAATCGTTAGATTCAGAACAACTGTTCCACGGAGGTCATTGTTATATGTGCACAAAAAATATCATAGTGGCAAAGAAATTTTATAAGAATTTGTAAGTGTTCAGTCCACTAAAAGGTTGACTTTCAAATCAAATAAAATATAGTAGTCATTGAAAAATTGTTCGTGAACTTCGAGAAATAAATAGATTATTCACTGCAGTAGCGTTCATTTGTAACTAAACTATTCTCAGCACTTAATCATTGACTACAATCAATTTCAATGTTTATGATTTTCTCGGTGAGATCCGATTCGAAATTTATCACAAAATTTATTGTTTGTGACAAAAACTTATTTTATCACTCATTTTGGAGTTGAAGTTTAAGAGGTTACTCGAACATAGTGATAGGTAAAATGGGACTTCTTATTCTTTGTTCATTGAGGATCACTAAACAGGAAGTTCTCCCTAACTTCTCTTACGTCAGGATATCCTTCGTTGGAGAAGCGAGATTCTCTCTTGAATACACTTCTTGGAAATTGGGTTGAAGAACTAATTGGGTGGATTCGGAGTTGAGGAAGTTCATTGTTCCTCCCTGATAAGATGATTGAGTCATCTCCGGTATTTAATCATCTCAACATCGAAAATTGAGTCGTCTCCAATATTTGATCATCACGACATCGAAAATTGAGTCGTCTCCGGTATTTGATCATCACGACATCGAAAATTGAGCCGTCTCCGGTATTTGATCATCACGACATCGAAAATTGAGTCGTCTCCGGTATTTGATCATCCCGACATCGAAAATTGAGCCGTCTCCGGTATTTGATCATCACGACATCGAAAATTGAGCTGTCTCAAGTGAACTAACATCGAGACGAACAAAGGGATACTTGAGGCAATGGAGATCGTTTTGGTGATGGAATTGGGAACTGGTGGTTTCCACCAGTTGAAAAAATGGCATAGTCTGTAAAAGCCAAATCATACAAACTTTTAATACTTGAGTTCGCTTAAGGGTCATTTGGGAGAAGAGATTAGGTATATTTCACTCTGTTTTCGAGTCTTCTCGCAACATCAACATAACAATAAAAATCAAATACATAAAAATTTACGAGTGTCACACCCTTATATATATCAAAATACATGTATTATATTCAAGTAAAGATAAGAAAAAAAAAATAATTAAAAACAAACTAAAAATAATGAATCTAAAGATAAATAAGTCCACTAGAGTATTAATAACTGGTTAAATTTTATTACTTACTTTCTTGAAGTAACTCTAGTTATGGGGACATAAAAAATGTTTTTAACCTGATGATTAAAGCTCAGCAACTCTGGGACGAAATTCTCATACACATCTTCGTCGGAGATCATCTGCTGCTTGGACTTCAGGGTCATCACTTGGTGGTACGTGTGTACGTCGCTGCTTATCCAAAGCTTTTGATTTAGTATTCCATTGTCTGGTAGGTCTAGATGACATTTTCTTTGAAGTTCTGCTCCTTACAATTAGATCTATATGTGATCCAGCGAATCCGATCATAGAGTCAAAATTGATCCCTGAGCTGTGTTCAATATGTAGGAGTCTTTTCCACATGACGACAGCTATCTTTACAGCTTGAAAAACGTCGTAAAATGCATAGTGGATTTGAAGTCTGGATAATGTTGTTGCTTGCCAATTGCTCATGGAAATGGCTTTGTCTTTCAGCATTTTTTGTTGTAGGTAGAATTCTGACAAGAAAGCGAAGTTTGAGGTGAAGTAGTCTTCTCTTTTGCCATCTCGTTGTTCCAATTCTTGGTCGAGATCTTGAAGATCTACTCCTCCATAGGAATGAATTTTCTGCTCTCTGTCGATTCGTTCCAAATCTTGTGCTATTCCCACTCCAAAGATAAGGATTCTAGGATGTTCTAGCACCTTGATAAGATTTTTGGGAAGGTCATGGATTATACATAATCTAAATAATATTAATTGACCTGAGAGAGTAGCCATCTGCATTAAAGCAGAGGTTGATGGTTTGCCGTCTTTATAAATGACCCATTCTAAATCAAAAGTACAAAATCCTGTCACGTAAATTTCGTAAAAAAACTATCTTGAATGGCTTCCCATTGATTAATATTCGAAATAATGGTTAATTTTGAAGTAAGAATGTACCTGGGGTCATCAAATTCTAACCTGGTTTTTCGGTCTTTGGAATATTTCTCTCTCTTATTTGATCCATGATAATGTATTTTGCCAGTATTGCCAGGACTTTGGTCCTTGATCTCATAGCGATGTCGATATTCTAATGATTGTTTACCCTCTCGATGTATTTGAAGTTCTGGGTAACTGTGATTGGGATCGAAGTTCTGTGGAAGTTTCTTCGATCGTTCTGCCTTGGCCAGATCATATAATTCTTCTGGAGGAAGAGGAAGATGAGACTCTATTATTGGTCCTACCTTTAATGCTTCCCAACAGAGTGCTGCTTCTTGGTTACAAGCTTTGATGATCTCTGCGGCTTCAGTTTTGTTATATGGTAACGTACGAGTAAAATCTCTTTTCGTGAGATCTCGCTTTGGTAAAACTGATTGTGTTGAAGTCCTTGTAGAAACTTTATGTGAAGGTCCTGCTATTTGAATTGATCCAATATTGATGGAAGTGGGAGGACGCTCCTTAATTGGAATAACTTTAGTTTCTGACTTGGTAATGTCGAGTTTACGTACTTTATTTGTTGATTCTGTTCTAGTAGAATGTTGAGTTGAAGTTGTTCTCTTAATTGGATTGGGAGGTAATGGGATATTGAACGTTTGATTGTCTCTTGTTGCCGGTAGAATAACACTAGCTGCTACAGGAGCAGTGTTGATTGGAGTAAAGGACTTTAGAATTTCGTTCACTGTTGGTAGGGAATCCACCATTACCTTCACTTTTCGTTCATATAGAAATTGGACAGTTTGATGCCAATTGAGTATGGTAAATCCTCCTTCGCTGCGATTTGTATTTTGTCTCAGCCATTCGGTAGTTGGAGTATAAGGTACTACCAATGCATTTTGGCTGTTATTGAGTATCCGTTTTGGTTTGAAACTTAACCTTCTCTGTTGATTCGGATGATTCAATTCCGCAAGTGTACTTAATTTTGCAGTTATCTGGGTAAGTTGATACTTTTCAACTAGGTGTCCAGCAAACATATGAGGAATAGGGCCTTTTGATTGAGGATTACGGCCATCAGTGTAGGCTTCTTCTTCGGTACGGGGCATCCATGTTGGTAAACAAGTCCGAAGATCGAGGGTGTCCACGTCCAATGAAGATACTTTGCATACAATTGGGTTTACGATGATTTCTCCTCTATCTTGCTCAAGTCGACGATTATATTTATTCAGTGAAGCTGGACCGAAAGTTGTTAGATTATACCGGTCCAAATATATGACATCTGGTGTCGTCACTAAAATTTTCAGGTTTGGTTCCAAATTCCTTGCCGTTTGGATAAGAATTTATAAATTGGTCATCATCAGATCATAGTTAATGGGTTTGCGAAACATAGCCCATGTTGACTGTTCTATAAGGAGACTCCTGCCTAACATGAAAAAGACCAGAATTTCGATCCGTCTTCCTTTTTCCTTAGCTCTAGTCAAAACATTGGATATATGAGTGCACTCTAGTCTTGGATCGCGAAGTAGATGTGCTATCCTTTGTGTAATCATTGGTCTGAAATAAATTTCGGCCAAAGTTATTTTATAGCTGTCTATCCTATCGTCACCGACGAATAAGATCTTGGGTTGCTGGACGCATGCCATATCTATGAAAAATAAGAAAGAAACAAGAAAAATAATGTTACAGAACTGTAGGTTAATATATATAAAATAAAGATTAAACAAAGTTGTTGATGTTCCGTCTGAAATTGTTCCTATAATTTCCTGGATTCATTAGTGAATCTAAAAAGTGATAATCTTCCGATTATAAGCGAAAAATATATGTCGATCAATAAATTGTCGTACGTACACAAAAAAATTCAATAACAAAATAAATGTTCAATTGGTACTCGAGGTTTTGGTAAGGTAACCTGTACAAGAAAAATATGATCAAATTTGATCTTGTTAATAAAATAAGAGAAACATAAGAATTAGTTTTATAAGTATATCGAAAGTATTTCCTAAGTAAGAGAGATATTCTGGGTCTGGCAGCAGTAAAGTGGTATCCTCACTGTATTACCATTCCTCTAATCATCCTTCTTAATAAATTCTATAATTCCTAAGGTACTGGAAAATCTCTTTCCGTTAATACGACTTTTTAATTTGTGGATATGTAAATATTCCCGATATTCATCCATATGGTCAGTATCTATATAATTACGATACATTAGAGTTAATCTATGTTTACTGTCCATGAAATGGTAATTTCTACGTAATTCAATTATACGTTCAAAGTGTTCCTTATGAAGCTGGAACAAAATCTCTAGCTCAATCATTATAAAAAAAAAATGAGTGCGAGTAATTAATATATATATAAAGAAAAAAAAAGTATACTAAAAATCCTAATAGAAATATTTCCGAACCCGGATGGATAGATTTATCATCTAAGATATTTGGATATTTTTAACTAACATGGATCAGGGAAATGCTGATAAACTTAGAACCGTCTCAATGGTCGAATCAAAATCTCCAATCTATGTTTTAAATTGATTTCCTCTTAAATTAGATAATCAATGGATTTTTCTATAGTGTTACATCCGCTATAGAGCTTTTCAGTATCATTATTGTAGTAATCGACGTACAGAACAAATGAGTGACTTACTTTAAACTTAGTTATTCTTAAGTGAACTTAGAATACTTAGTTCCTAATATGGTATGATATGAACGTCTTTATAACTTGGAATCCTAATTGCGGTTGGTTTAACTGGACTCCTAGTACTTTCGCAAATGAAACTTCATTGGCTGACTTTTGAGCAGTGTTTCGTGACTCCTCTCCTGGAGTTTTCAAGTTGTAATTAAACGTACCTGAAATCAGTATGGATTACAAAACAGAACAAAAAGAAGATGGTAAAATAAAATTGTATTTTATCGACACGAGTGACTCTCATCTAAATACAGAGCAAAGTCGGTATACATTATGCGTTAGTGGTTCATGGGTTAAATAAACAATAGAAAAGGTGTTGTGAAAACTCACAACATAGAAAACAAAACCTATGAATCGAAAAATTAGTACTCTGTAATTGGTGTTTGGTATGCTCAATCTATTAGCTTGTTGTTCCAAAATGATTGTCGAGATATTAATTTAACAAACGTTAAATGTACATAAACTGTACGTATTTCCGTAGTGAATTTAATGGTACTTGATTCCTAAACTGGTAGCTAATGTGGGTACCAAAAAGAAACTAGGAATGGGTATGTTGAACCCGGAAAAATTATTAGCATCGAATGTACATGATGCTTCAGTTACTGAAATCTTAACTTAGGTGTTTCGAACCTTATAAAGAACAAGTATCTCCTTCATGAGTAATACTTTTCTAACAATAATACTAAACTTGAGCTACTTTGTACTGTTTTTACATTTCCATGTTTTAGTAGTCATCAAGTGTTCACATATATACACTCTTTTAATCTTTGTAACTGAAGAAAAAAATGAAAATTGAGTACCGTACTGTTCTGTGTATATGTTATACGGTACCTGAGTATATATATTGAAACTTTTCTCTGTTAATGATGTTATTAAATGGGGAAGGAAATATTGATAATTATAACATACAATGTTATATTACATTTACAGTGCATTGATCAAAATGATCCAACTGGTCATGGTAAAAGAACTTAGCGGCCGCAATTGCCTAGGACTACGATTCAGAAATAACCAGATCAATCAGAAACTGAAACGTAGAAAACACTAAATGAACTTTACGACATATCCATTCGATATTTGATCGAAAGGTTCAAGAGTGTCCGAAGACAATTTAAAATCTCATACCCTGAATAAGACACTAGTCAACTTCGAATTGAAGACCATATCACTTTAACAAGGGAGTCTCTCAATTCTCACAACATGATGCAAAGTGGACTTGTGCTTTAAAAGAAAAGTGTATACACACTTAAAAGGGATATATTTGTTAAATTCATCCCTGAACATAAATGGAAGATAAAAAAAAACTTGTTCAGGGAACGCTGTAAAACAACTAGCTACAACTATAGTTTTGCCTATCTGAATGAATGGCTTTTCATTCAGGGCTAATATTTGGGAAGTTTCCTAGTATAACTCAATGAAAGATCCTATAAATATTTTCGTAAAAGAAGAATAGGTTATTCGAATTGTGTTAATTCGGCAGTTCGAAAATCAATTTATTTCGTCTAGTATGATAGATCAAAAATAAATGTAATGATTCGTACTTCCTCTGGTGATAAATAACTCTAATATTATCACCCTTTCGTGCCAGTTCACTTGATACCGGATCCCTAAATTCGTAGTCGATTTTGGTACCACTGAAAAATGGTTCGAGTAAATATAATAATTGTCAAAAATACGATTTCGACAGAGTCATCATGCAACTGCACTAAAACTGAACTAAAAGTAAACTGTTTGTATCTGATGTATCGTTGTTGCCACAGATATATTTTTGCGGACTCTAATTATAAAATATTAAACAGAATATCAAATCTACTGCGTTAATTCCAGTTGTTGTAATGAAAAATAACGTAACTCAGGTATACAAATTGACTTGGTGAGGTAGACCTTCGGTACCCTGAGTGCATAAAAACAAATTATGGGTTTGATACAATTCTGGTATGATAAACTCGTCGTTTGGGTTGAATTTATTTTTCTTCCCAATCTTTGATTGGAATATAAATTCTGATTACGATTGTATTCTCTCGGTATCAAAGTACGTGTTTGAATGTACCCTGTGACCGATGAAAAGAAAAATAATGTTACTTGGATCCTTTGGATCCTGAAAAAAAAATGACAAAATGAGAGAAATAATTTCTCATTTATTCAAAGAAAATATTTGGTTCATATTTGAAAACCTTTCTTCTTCCAATTTACTTTACTTGGAAGATATTTCTAGCTATTATCTCTACCCACCTTTCCTTTCTGTGTAGTTAGGTTAGGTTAGGTTTTGAAAACTGCGAATATAATTAATAGTTATAATTTGGTTTGGACTACATAACCATTTCGATTCCGTGCCAAAATAGAAATCGAGTAAATTTTCGTATGTGTTATTTGTAAAGCTCGTTCTGAATATTAATTTTAACATAAATTTTGTTAGTGGAAGCCTCCACGAAAATTTTATTCTGGACAAATCAATTGAACTATAAAACAACTTATTCGGGTCATACCTGATTAATTATACAGCCAATTTTCCACTCTCCCTTCAAACGTTGAAGGTATCAGATACAATCCAAATATGAAATTTTATGGCAAGTAAAAATGTTGTTATTGTATTCCGAGAGAAACACGTTCCCCTCTTAAAATATTGTTTTATTTTTGATCGTGAACTACTATGTTCGAATTTTTATTTTTTTTAAGTTAAATAATTAATAAAATTCTAGCCTAATATTTATTGAATTAGGATTTTTAAATTACTTGCCTCAAAAATTACGTATTGGTTTCCTAAACTTTTATATATTTTAAATAAAAATTATTAATATTTTATTATTTTTAATTCTAGATTAAATCATTCATACTTAAAGTGGTGTACTCCTTGTCGGAAGCACAACACTGGGCCAAATTCATATATGTACAATACCATCGGTTTTCTTATCGTGAATACTACCGCTCGAGAATTGTCTCCCGAAAAGAGCAATCCCAAGTCGGCCAAACACGAAGTTCGAAATTCTAAAACTAATGTTCAAAAGAGTACATATCTCCTACCACTATTCTTCCTGTTAAATAGAAACTAAAGATATATTATATTCTCTTGGTTTATTTTGATTGCGATATTTTATTCTAAGTTGTCGAAGAAAATATATATACAGGTCAAACTAGTGATTGGGATATTTTGTGTCTGTAATGCAGTCTGCATTAAATTAATTCAAAGAGAATTATTAAATAAATTTGTAAATTTGTAAAGTGACGCATAAAGTTTGTATTTTAATATGAATACAATTTTTGATTATAATTGAAATTACTTCTTTTTCTCGAAGTTGATGGTCAAAAACGTATCGAGATGGGTTATGGACCCAACGTTCCTGAGATCTTCACTATGAAATTAAAAATGGTACTGTAATGTCAACTATTTTTTTAAAACAATGGTTGCTAGTTCATTGTTATGATTTTAAACGTTACAAAAGAAAAATAAATTTCTGTTTATCAGATTGTCTAAATTAAAGTAAAATCCGTCCGGATTAATATGGTATGACTTCAATAGTCAAATGTTTGATATCAAACTTGAATATTTATCTTCATTATATCGTCATCCTTGGGAGGACAACTACTGGGAATTTATATTGGGAAAAGGAGGATAAAGGGGAATCGAGATAAACAGCCTAACCTTAGGGTGGTGAATGGCGGTCAAACCCGAATCCTCCAACCACTTGTTCCCAAAAAAAACAATCAAATTTGTATATCCTGATATCTTCTCTTGAAGCTCAAAAATAAATCTGATTTAATGGTTAAGATAAATGTTCGTTTAACGTTTACTACGTTATTAGATATTAATTTGTCATTCGTTATTTTTTTTTATAACGATGGTATGAGCTAGAGTACTAATTTACATTATATTATTATCCTTGGTAGGATAACTATGACAATATGTCTGACTGTCGTTAGGTGCTCCAGAGCTGATTGTGTGACTCCAAAATTACAAACCAACTCGAACTTTCGCTAACCGTCGTCAGTATAACTGATCTAGTCTTCTACTTTGAGTTTCTTTCGAAAGACAATGATTCGATCTAATGATTAAAATTTAATACTCATCGATATTCGTGTAGTGTTAAGTTCACTTTGCATGATATATATTTGTCTTTCGTTATTATTAACGATATCATAACATTGAAATATTAATTTACATTATCTCGTCATCCTTGGGAGGACAACTATTGTTTAATACTGGTGGTTATTAGATGCTATCGAGCCAATTGTACAATACCCAAAATACATGTTAACTCGAGTTTTCACGAACAGTGGCCAATATAACTGATCTAACCTTATAGTTTGAGTTTCCTAAGAAAAAAACAATGGTTCGATCCAATAAAAAAAATATAATACTCATTAAATATGGTCATAAATGTTTGTTACACTTACATGAACCAAAAACGTTAATAACGTTGCTCAATTTTCTTTATAATATAGAACGATAGTGTTTCTGAATATTTCTTGTCATTATGTTGTTGTCCTTGGGAGGACGACTATGATTTAAATTTAAACGGACATCAGGTGCTCCAGAGCCGATTGCGTAAAGTTACATAACCACAACCTAACCCGAACTTTCACTAATGTCTGTCAGTATAAATGATTGAATTTTATTTAGAGTTTCTTAATAAAAAAAAACTACATGACTCAATCTAATGATAAGAATAAGTAAAATTGTCAATTTATGAGCATTGGTTACATTTTGAAATAAACTGTTACCTGTTACGCATAACAAAGTCAAGTATGGGAGTTCCTATTTACACTATATCATCGTTCTTGGGAGAACGACTATGGGTTTCTTAATGTTGTGGCCAAACGAATGAGGTGCTCGAGACAAATAGCCTAACCTTAGAGTGGTGAATGGCAACCGGACTCGCCATTAAAACAATCAAATTAAAAAAAAAAAATTTATGTCATCCGTCGAAGACTAAACAAATTCGATTTAGTGATTAAAATAAATTCTCATCAAGTTTTAATTTGTGTTTGTTACACTATATATATGATTAAAAAGAATTAAGGACCTCGATCCAATTTTTAGTTGTCGTAATGAACAATATTACGATTCAAACTATCTATCTTCATTATGTTATTGTTCTTGGGAGAACAATTATGAGTTCCTCTATAGTGGGCGGATACACAGGATATTCGAAACAGACAACCTAACCGTAAAAGTGATCTGAACCGAACTCTCAAAAATATCCATCCCCAAAAAAAGACAATCAAGCCTTTATAAGTTTTTCATAAAAAAAAAGGTTGATTCAATGATGAAATAAATGTAATTTGTTTTGAGGAGTGTTTGTTACACTATACACGTATAATTAAATGATAATTATTTATTTGTCGTTTTAGATAGTCCTACGATAGATTAATTTATTTTATACGTGTGTTTAAAATTGAATGTTTACGTTTATGATAAAAAAAAACTAACAATATTTTATATGAGAGAAAATTAAATACAGTAGCGGTATTGAGATTAGGATAAATTAAATTTAGTGAAAGCGGTACGGTAATATATGTGTATTCAAGAAAAATTTAATGAAGTATTTTTCCTCTCATTATTATTTATTTGTTACGGACTATCTATTTTCGGTATTGAAGACATTTTCAATTCTCACGCGTTCGCTACTAAGATTCTCTTGTAGATTAATATTAATCCGCAAAATACTTCTAGTTGAATTGAGTAGGTCGCCACATCTAATTCTTGAAGTGGTACCTGATATTAAATGTGAATTGGTGGATGGACTTGGAGATTCTTGTGATTCCATCCTCCTAATGTTATTTCTACGAAAACTTTGATTTATCCGCCTTCTTCTGTTTCGTTCGGTACGTAAATTTGACGGTACCGTAGATGGTTGATCTGTAGATGAACACAAGGGCGAATCTGTCATGGTCATGACATCAGATGTACAAATCGTAGAAGAGTTGATATTATTTGTGAGTGATAACTCGTTACTGGACTTCTGGTTATCTTCTATTTTCGTCTCTTCTTCTGGTGAACTTTCCGTAGGGTCGATGCTAATATTAGTGGTATTTGATACGGTACATAGTTGAACTGATTTGCTACGGATTATTTTCATGAAGCTCTCTAATTTCAGACATAGTTCGTGTGTTTCTGCTAAAGTTTTGGTATCATGAAGTTTCACTTCTCAAGCATAGTAATCCAGTAATCCGTTTTTATATATGGCTAACACTAAATTATCCATATTACCAGGTAAATCCTCAAATGGATCTAGTAAATTTTCATCGACCTGCTGTTTATATTCAGTTATGGAAGAAGTTTTCAATTGTTTAGTTTTAAGGAATCTAGAATCGATATTATTTCGTAGTTCGTCTACATTTGTTTCGAAAGTTCTAGTCAAAGTCATTTCGGCCTCGTCAAAATCGATTATTTCATTCATAATGATGAAAGCTAATCCTCCTGAATCTAAGGTGGACAACATGAAGTCAAAACGTTGCGTCTGGCTCCAGTTATTTAATTGAGCCCGCAATCTAATACCGTCGAAATGATGTGTTACATCTACCGTATCCTTATTAAGATCTAAAATTTTAAGATGACCTACATTTACGTTAGTAGGTAAGTACCATGGAATGGTAGGATTATTCGGATTATAATACGGTACATTAGATTTCGGAATTTCGTTTGAGGTTTTCCGTACGTTTGAATTGAATTTATCGATAGACAATTTAGTTTTCGAGATTGCACCACATCTATTAGTATCCTTTAGTAACTCTCTATAAGCTATACGATTCTCACTATCGGTAGGATCGGTAGGATTTTGATCTATAATTTGACGAGTTATTTCGGCGTCTCAAACTTCTAAACTTATTGATGTGGGCATATGAAGTTTTTTATCTGATTTACTTTTAGACTTTCCTTTCTTAAAAACTGATTTAGGTTGGTCAGTACCAAGATTTGGATTAGTTTCCTTTCGAGTGAATGTTGTACCATGTACTTGGTTTTGATAATATAATGACCAATCTATATTTGAATTTTGTTCATCTGTCTTCAATTTATGGCATGTTCGAGTTAAATGACCATATATGCAACAATATATGCAATAAAGCTCGTAGTGGTCATCTAGATAACTCATGATTGAAGACGGTACTTCTGATGGTACTGATGTACCGGTAGCTATGTTTGGTACTCTAGTGAGGATTAGATCGTTGAAGTGTGATTCATCAGTCGAGTTAGTCATTTTATTCTGGTTATTATGCATATTTCCGGATTATAGATTGACTATTTATTAAAAATATTTATACAAAAGATGTTTCAATATCCGATGCTAAATCAAAATTGACTTACAAAATGGTTCAACTATTTCGATTTGGAGAATATATATATATACCAAAGAAAAATTGAAGCCGAGTCTCTACTGAATACAAAAATTATAATCAAACGATCCAATTTATGTTGTGCGCTTATTGATTTTCGATACGCTAATGTGTCTATCTTATTGTTAAACAAATGTTTTCTAATTATATTTAAACATATTTATAAAGAAAACAAATTATTTTTACAAAGACTAGTTAATATCTGGGTCAATCGTCTAAACGTAGAGTGGAGAATGACAACTGAACCAAAATTTTGATTTTATTCGAAGATAGGTTAGGTTAGTTAAAACCTCTGGTCTACAGTTTGACCTTAACAAATAAATTACTAATTGTTCTCTCTATCAACTTAAAAAAAACAACATAACGGTATATAGTAATTCGTCCAAAGTCTTCAACCGATCGTCCAACCGTAAAGAGACAAATGACAACCGATTTAAAACTCTATTGTGAACATGAATTTATACAGGAATGAAAACAATTTAATACCCAATAGGTAATTTCCAAAATAATGTTGACTTAAATTA
>JAJNBT010120002.1:0-17683 GCA_028455955.1 Notopais sp. p TS-2021 | reverse complement strand
TATATAGGAGATGCAAACCTATTACGTTGATCAGGCCAGTCCCTGGTGAGACGTACAGTTGGTGAAGATTGGATTTCTATCTACTCTTATTCAATCCCTCGTTATTAAATCAGGTAATTGAATTGCAGGAAGATTAAAAGCGAAATCATTCGCTAGATCTATTTACAGTTAGATTATTTTAATTTGTTGAGTACTTAAATAATAAATAATTCCATTAATCTGACCGAGTATTATCAAGATTTGTAAATAGTTCCGTCTTTTTATATGATATTCAGTCTGAATTCGAGAAAAATATCCAAATATTTGATAACTCTCAAGTAGCTATAGAATATTATTATTGTTTTTTTAATGATGAAAATACCAATATTTACTTTATTCGCGCAGTACTTAAAACAGATTGGTACTCATAATTTAGAGTTGCATAATATATATCTTATATTTATCAACGTTCTATTCTTCTTTACAAGATCTATAACAGTGGGAACTGTCAAGAATAGAGTTTATAAACTATAAATTTATTTGTCAGTTCGCTTAGCAGTCTTTCTAATTATCTAAAAGGCAAAATTAGTGTTCTTGAGGAAAATTCCGATACTTTGAAATACATTTATTTTGAAGAATATTTCGACGTCTAACTTGTTCTAATAGAAGAAACTTTAAATTTAATTGTAATTTACGTTCAAGAAAATAATGAAATACCTCCACCATGAAATCTCTATAGTATTTCGTACAAGACAGTCGCCCTTTGGACTTACAATGCGAGTTTTTATATGCGACATGTAGAAAACTTAGTTTTTGAATTAAAATTGAAATTTGAAGAAAACTCATGTCAAATTCACTTACGAAAAAGAAAATTTAGAAACTCTCAACATTTTGGATGACAAAATTAAGAGAAATTAAATTTATTACTATATTGCAGTTCATATAAATTAAGGAAACAAATAACTAGGATTGCATGAACTATGATACCATATATCATGTCCACTATGATATAAAGAAGGTGTCATAAAAACCTTTCTTCATAAAGCATTTACTATATGCTCAGAAGTAATCCTTCAATATCTAAGTTAATAGGATAAAATATTTTCAATGTACATCTAATTTATTAAAACAAAGTAATTTTGGAAGTACAATTTAGCCCTGAAAAATGCAATAAATAGGATGAAATGGATTGAGAGAAAATTAACTGATAGTATAAAAGATAAATAGCAAGTCAATACAAACAACAAGAAACGCAGTTAAAAATATAATTTGAAAGTATATTAATAGTAACAAACGGATGATAACAACTTTTAATAATGAATACAAGAAATTGAAGAATTTAAACATAAAAATATGGCTTAAATTAGAAGAAGCAGTGAATCATCATATGACTAAGTATCATGTACCAATTCAAATATCCAGATCTTGAATGCAACACCAACATTTTTAATAATGAAATATATATTGGTTACATTACAAATACGTTAGAAGGTATTTTCGAGTATACTATAAAACATATCTCAATCGCAATAAGGATCAGTTTTATATAATAACGGTTGAAGGTTTTCTATTGGTGGATAATATTTTTGACTAGTCAATTCCTCTCCAGATCGATTTTATAATGTACACGCATTTAAGTAAGATAATAATTGCGTAGGAGAATGGTGCAAGTAATTAAAATCTATATATATACTGAAAGCAAAGTGTATTATAGAAAAAAATCTTCAATTAACCTGAAAGATGAAGGATTCGTTCGTACTTTGAACGTCTTTTGATATATATATATATATATTAATTTATTTATGTTCAACTTATTTATTAATTAATGTCCATTTTTTATCATTAACTTGATAGACGTCGAAATATTGTTCAAAATATATTTATACCATGTGGAAAATATTTTTCTTTACAAGTACTGAAATTTTCCACAAGGAAACAAATTTTATCTTTTAGATAATAAGAAATATTAGTAATTTATTAAAGAGATTCATTTATTTATAGGTATCCTGGATTCGACGGAGAGACCATCATATCATCACAGTTGGAACAAATACTTATTCAACCGATGATCGCTTTCAAGTCACGTACCACAAAAAGATTCAGGTAAATTCAAAGTTATTGTAATGAAGATACAAATTACTCAATCATATAGGAATAAACTGTAACTTTAGTCATTGTATTTAGGAATTAATAATTAATATTAAATATGAAGCCCCGATTAAGTAATCATCAGTGAATTTGTCCCCAATAATTCGTACCCAGAGGATTCGTCCCCGGTTAATTCTTCCGCAGATTAATTTGTCCCCGAGAGAACACGTCCGAAGTGAATTCCTAACCTAACCTAACTTAACCTACTTAATCTAATCTGAATTTTTTATAATTTAAAAAAAATTTCGGGGGCGAATTGTCCTGCTGACAATTTAACCCTGGACAAATTCTCTGGGAACGAATTAATCAAGGACAAATTTACCAGGGAAAAAATATCCTGTTACCTTATATTTTGTATTAATATTTAGTATTAATATTGGTACAACGTATTTTGTATTAATATTAATATAGCACTAAGTATTAATGTTAATGCAAACGAACGAACGCTCTAGGAAATCAATATCTAGACAAAAAATAATATGTCTGTTGAACAATTGTCGGTATAAGTATTTCTGGATTTTTTACAAGAACCAGAATAATTATATGTCAAAGTTGCTGGAAGAAAACTAACGAACCGTTTCCATTTGTTCCGTTTCGTTGATCGAGCTATTGTTCTTGATGTTCCAGATCCGGTTCTCGTCGACAGGATTCCCGACTTGGAAAAATTGGTGTAATAAACTCAGTTTGACCTTTCTTAATTTATTCTTGTTTGAGTTTCTACTTTAATACATTCATGATTTAACAAACGAAGCAGTACTAATTAATTCCTTTCATAGAGATATAGAAGGACATTTTTTTGTGTCTCATTTCATTTCGTTCTTTTAAAATTTATAGAAATATATTTTTGATCGAATTTCAAATATAAAAACTAAAAATGTATATAGGGAGGGAAGTAAATAAAAGTGCTTGAGCTCTTAAAAAAATATTTAAAAAATAAATGCATTGAACCACTGGATTAAACAAACAAATGCCAAAGTCTTAAAGTTCACTTAAATTAAATAAACATAATAATCATACTAACAATAGAAAAATCGAAATAAATTTTCAATTTTTTCGATAATTCCAGATTAAATTTTCTGTAATAAAATAGTCTTTTTGTGCATTTTCCATTAAGCACATCTTATCAGATGACAAAAGTGAACAATTTACTTTGTGTGAAATGTCGTTTACACTATCAGTATATAAGCCTGATTGGAATTTGGCCGAATATTGGCAAACGTCTAAAAATTATTGGAACCCATTCAAATTTTTACGCCATAAAATAAATGACGTCTTTTAATAATGGCCTAGCAACGGAAATATTTCATTGACAATTTCCAATTTTTAGCTATTCAATATGGTTGCCATGACAACGCCATCTTTATACATTTTAGTTGTCTTAAATTATACAATATTGCACTTGAGACTTTTAACCGAAACTTTTTACCTTCAGCAGTAGAATACAAATTATGGAAGGAATTTCCTCTGTTGGACATTCTTAGTAGGTCTTCATGAAGAAGTTTCTGAAAGTAGAGCGCTATTAATTAATACTTTTTTAAGAGAGTTGTAATATTATAGTATTATTTTTATTTATATAGTGGTAAATATAAAAATTAATTAAATAAGACATTATAAATAGTTAATGGCTTCCGATATCAATAATCATATATTGGTAAAACGATAAAAACCATCGAACGCATTAAAATGGACATGTCAGATGGATATTGAACACGACATCAGATTCAATAATTTACTGTATGGTAGATTAGCTTTGGCCTAGGTTACGTTAGGTTAGGTTAAGTTAGGTTTATGTGTTCTGATTAGGATTGTTAAGTCAGTTGGAGTAGGAGCTAAATAAATGAAAAAGTCTGGAGTCCAATTCGATTTTATTGATTTCTCGACCTCAGTTCTTATAACAAGTAGGTTATGCATTAATAACAAAATCGTCAGGTGATATAATGGTCATGTGAAAATAATAATATATATAATTGAACTATTTTGAATAATCATTTCACTATTAAATGCTAACAAGAAACCTTAATTCGCTACATATCATAGATGAATAACCTCTTTTTGGCGAATAGATGGTCAGAATGTCGTTTCATAGGCAGTTATCGATGTTTCCAGCCATCTCGACCATAGCAATAAATGTAGCGATATGGCCATTAAGCCTCGACTTGCAAAGAAATAACCACTAACAATATCTAGAATCAAATAAATCTTGGCCTGTTTCACTATCGCTATTTTTCAACACCACATTTAAGTAATTGGAAATCTATGACCACAAATCAACTTTTACGTAAGAAAGTCTACAAAAGTAGTTCATATTTGCTTTCAATTCGATCAATTATTGAGTGTATCAACGATATATATGATATTGATGGACCAAAGCAATACAATTATTCAACTAATTTAAAAGAATTAATATTTTGAGCACATTTTGATTTAAAATTACAAAAAAATAGACTCCGAACTGCTTATTTTTACAATTGTTTTATTAAAAATTTGTCTTGTCTATTTCAGAATATTAAAAGCTTTACAATTCAAATTGTCGTGTAGCATTTTTAAATGTAGCATATTTTGAAGCAATAAATATTAGAAGTTACAAAATCACCGAATTCCAATAAACATTGTAGTTATTTTGCCATTGATCACGCTCAACTTGTGGTTGTTTTTCTCGACCACCCAAATAAATGGCCACTGTGGCCTAAAATATAAACTTGTTATTGAAGAAGTTAAGTAGAAAGCAATTTGGTATAATTGAAACCTAAATAATTACGTTATCTGTTTTCAATTCCATTGTTTACGTTTTCGTTATCTAATGGTGCTATAAAATATCAACGAGATTTATAGCCAATACCAACAATGGTGGTCCATTTTTAGTTTCAATCGATGCAGTTATTCCGAAATTCTTACTTTTTAAAATGTCTCCCCTTATTGAAATTCTATTGAATTGAAAAATATTTTCTTTTTTCTTTAAAACCATTGATCTCTTTCGCTTTTATTTACTTGTTTTATATGCAATATTTCTTACATAAAAAATACAAAAGCTCATTAACGACCTTCTTAAATATCCTGCCATGCCTCGAACTTCATTCCTAATAGATTGTCGATTTAAAAATTACCCTTTCAAAGTGCAGCTCTTATGTTTAACCTAAACCCTATAATAATTTCTTCTAAGCTTTAATAATTACTGGCAGCGTTAACAACAGTTTGAAGTTTAATAGTTTTTTGGCTGACAATATAGCAGAATATTGAAGTTTGTTCAATATTGAGCCAGAAATCCAAGCTGTGACGCCTTAATCTGTGAAACATTTCTTGGTGAAATC
This sequence comes from Notopais sp. p TS-2021, assembly GCA_028455955.1. NCBI lineage: Eukaryota > Metazoa > Arthropoda > Malacostraca > Isopoda > Munnopsidae > Notopais > Notopais sp. p TS-2021. The sequence goes on along the minus strand of JAJNBT010120002.1, from coordinate 12,248 downwards.
TTCTGGGAGACTTCTTAATAATAGCACAGCAAATTGAAACGTCAGCAGAATTAGAATTCTGGAGAATTGCCTCTACATTGTTCGACTAAATTTCCATCGTAATCATTTCTATATCGAGCTCAACACTTTGGAATTTAAATAGAAATTAATTTTCAAGACCTTATTTATCGGTCCCATTTCGCTGTTGAACGTAGGAAGAAAATGTCTGTCGAGAAATTATCACTTGATCATTTGCCTTTGATTTTTGTGAAGAGAAAAGCAATTTACGCATGAATATTTGCATCGATCAACGAACGATTAAAAAGTGAAATTACAGAAAAAAGATGATAAAAAAGTTTTTTTATGTTAGAATCTTAGATTAAACAAAATAAAACTAGATCGGCAATGCTGCTATACTTTATATGTATTTAGATTTAAATCAATAGACGTATTTTCGTGTGTACTATAAAACCTATCTCGATCGGAATAAAAATCACTTTATTTTGGAAATCGACTTTTGATTGGTGTTCATCGGCGGTGAAAGTTTTCTATTGGTGGACAAGTCTATTCCGATCCAGTTCGGTTTTATTGTGGACACGAAAATACACTTTATGTTCTATATTTGAGAAATTCGAGCCTATATAGGGCAACCAATTGAAATTGTTTATGTTAGCTATTTAGATACATATTATATACTATCCCGGACTATAATTTATTTTTTGTCACTATTGAGTATATCTCAGTTATTAATTCCAAAACAAATCACTAAGTCTTGACTAAAAAATATATATTTCTAATGTGGTCTACAACTATACCGATAATTGTACCACGACATATAGAGTAGGTCTGAAATGACTGACTCTGATGTTGCAATTTCAGAAATAAAAATAATTCCAGTGATACCAATTATTTGTTTCTTTATCGTTATTACAATAATAGAACATCAACGAAATGGTTAAATTGATTTTGTACTCAATTTCATACATGCATATTTCAATATGAATACAAAATCGATTTAATCTATATCATAAAAGGGAAAAATAGCTGTGTTTCTACATTTCCTTGTAATGATTTAGAATCATTCAGTTATAGTTGACACCATTGCATTGAAATGACCTGGTATATATATGCAAACTTTCACTATATGATGACAAAAAAACTATACTGTATGGTATTCCACTCTATGTATATTGTATATTTACTGAGTTTGATACCTAACTGCAAATATTAGAAGGAAATAAACAATATTCGACACGATAGTCTAATTATAAATTATATTAGTAATAAAAGAAATTAAATCACGTTTTCTTGCGCTAGTCTATAGTTCATACTGTAGCTGGCACAGCCATGTAATGTATAAGCAAATAGCAAACTATTAAGCACTGCTTGTAGCTTTCTGATTGGTTAAATAATGCAATTTAATGGCACTCATTAGGAGGTACATGGCTTTGTTCATTGCAATGTTGCTTGAGTTCAGTTCTTTATGACACAATTGAAATAATTAATTCAATATTGTTTTACATGTATGCAAATATGCAACAATTTATTGTACTTAAACAAATTTTAGTTATAATTTATATGTTATAATGTGTTGCAAATTTAGGAAAACTTTCTCTATACTGTATATTCATAATAATATACATGTAGCATATTATCACCAACCTATTGAAGCCGGAACCGCTAAAAATATTCTAATTTCAAATCCATTTTAAGTAGAATGAAATGTCCTCTGTTAGAATTTAATAATTAAAAGAAATATTTATGATATGTCCAATAATTAAAAAAAAAATTAACACAATACGTTTTTATATTGATCATTCGTGAATATATAAGTATAGGTACCGGAGTAAAAATAAAAAAGACTGGTACTGGAGTCGAACATGTTTCCTCTAGCTGCTCCTCATCCTTGATTATATCTGTATAGTTTATTATCATTGACATAACATAATATAATTGAGTAGATTTGTACTGTAGGTAACTGCATTTAATTTAGATTGAGTCTGATTAAATAGATCCGCTATAAAAGCAATTCACCTTGCATAATTGTTGACTATTACCAGTGTCATGTAATTGATCTCTTTGATTTCATAATCGACGTATAAATGAACAATTTTTAAGACAATGAATGATATTATCGGTATTGTTTATCAATTTATAGTAAGATTAAAGTCACTTTACACTTTATTTTTTATTGTTTCGAAAACGACCGCAAGAAATCTTTTAAAATTTAAATGAATTCGATACTCAGATAAGATCCAATTACTTTACTGGCAGATTTCTTAATAATTGAACCATTTGTGACATCCAGTTTTATACGTTCTTTAATATCTTTTTTATGACAGACTTTTTTAATGTCTTGACTTTGAGATTTTAAAGAGTTATTTTACAGCATTTTATCAAAACATTCCGATAACGAACATTGTTAAATACTCTAGAGTCTAGTTTATGTGTACCAATTTTGAAGAGATTTGTTCTGTTTGTTTATGAAAAAATAAATAATAAAGTGAAGTGACTTATGATTTAGAGCATACTAGGGTCCATTTTTAGCTATAAAACAAAACCAACCAGCCACACGCCTAGTGGTTGTAAAAGATTCTTTCAATTGCACCAATGTACACTAACGAAAAATAAATGATCGCACTACAGTTTGTCAGAATTTTTTGAATTTCTTTAAATAATTACTTCAATCAATTTACCAAACAATTTACATTAATAAACTGTATTCTATTGTTATATAACTGAAGATCATACTGGATTTTGAAACATTCAATGAAATAAGCACCGATCAGCCGTCTTTGTTTCCTCATTTATGGTGATAATAGTGACGATAAGATGTTATCGAATATTGGCAGAGAGCAATGGAATAATTTCTTCGTTTTCAGGATTGGACGCTCCACATACACTACGCTCAGCCCAGAGACACCGGGATCTACGAATGCCAGCTATCGGCCCATCCACCCATAGGCGTTTTAACTCAATTAAAAGTAATAGGTAAGTATTACAGACATATACAACAGTTACTTTATTTTGCCCTCGTATAGACAAACCTACTTCTAGAACTGATTTTGAACACAGGTGTTTATAGAGTTTAAAAATTAATAGTTTTATATACATTGATACGAATATACATAATTAAAACTAGATGAATTCTGTCTTGTATTTTAAATTTATATATTTCTATAAATTTGCTTCGTCTAAAATCTTTAGCAAAAGGATTATTATATGAAATAAATATTAAACTGAATTCTACTACAGAATCGTGTTACAGCATTAATATGGCATTTTCATTTCCCAAGTATTTGATCTCGTGTATTGAATTTAGATTCAAACTTTGAAGAGATCTAATTTATTTCTGCGCCAACGAAAAGTAAATAATAATTTAGTTTACATTTATTTTATCTTCATTTCTTGCTTTTAAATAAAACTTGAAAAAAATAAAATGATACCAATAGATTATTACATTTTTAGGGTGAATTTACTTTTATAAATATTTTTAATTTAATTTGAACTAATTCAACATGTAAAATATGAAGGATAACTTACAGCAATCATATAATATTGAAAAGAATTGTGAATTGGTTTATATATCGATGATCAATTCGTATATTTTATTTTACAGAGGCAATTACTGAGATGTCTGGTGGTTCAGAGCGGTATATTCAGGTAGGAAGCTCCGTTCACCTGGTGTGCACTATCAAGGACTTCCAGGAGACTCCCACTTACGTCTTCTGGTACCACGAAGACCAGATGATTAATTACGATAATAGAAGACAGGTCAGTTCCTTTTTAATGTAATTTTTTTATTAACTTTAAGTTTTTTGATGGAATATAACTCTGGTATAATAATAGTGATTGAAATTTAAAATTTCGGTCATTATACAGTAAGAATGGTTGATCCATTTTTAAAAACACGACAGTATTCTGTCAAAGCATTTACATTAGAGTCTAACCACCTTAAAATATGGAATGATCATTATATTTTTACGAAATATATAAAAAAATTTGTTTAAAGTTGCCTAAAAGCAACATAAAAATGAAAAAAAAAAAAATATAATGCTATTCACCATATTTTTAACGGGTCGTCAACTTCTCATGCTAGGCCTTAATAGAAGGAGACTAGCTAGTTTTTATGAGAAGAGCTTCTTCATAAGAATTTCTTTCTTATTTTTTTTCAAGATATGATTTTGGTATTAGATAATATTTCTTTATAGGTTATTCGGCCATCGTGTGACTTCTCCTGATTTTCGTAAATAGATTCAGCATAATAATACTATTTCATCCTTTGATTCAAGAAATTAGTTGTATTTTTATCTTCTTTGGATGATATCACACTGTCCTTTAAGAAGAGCTGTCGTAGTCTTTTTTATTCTTGTAATAGATTATTTGTTTAATTTCTTTTCTCTTTTGATATTATATTACTCGAACTTTTTTTTAAAGTACTTTTTCTTCCTTATGATTATCAGTCATTTGCATTTCAAAACAGAGAGGGGCAACATTTTTATGACTATTGTGTAAGTTTTAAATCGAAATATTGTGGATTTTATTTATCTAAAATCCATTAAATTGTATTTTATGATGATTAAAATTAAACATCCAGTAAGCGAGAGGGAGTCTTTTCTAAATCCAGATGCCATAAATGTTGAATTAATCGTTGAACGACTGCTTCCAGGATTATTCTGGATACATTATTGCCATGGCAACTTAACGAGCTTCATAAATAATAAATATGTAAATAAATCTGGTGTGGCACATAAATTTAATCCTCTGTTCCTGGTGGATTGCATCTTATATCTCTCATGAATGTGATATAAATCTTCCATGATGCTTAGATATATTCCAGGGCACGAAGATATTATCAACGTTGTAGAATTAATACCACATAATATTTAGAATATACTTCGACATAGTCAATCTAATATGATTCCTTTCACGATTTCTCGTCAATTGTGATGATAAAAAACTAATAATCCTTCGAAATTTCTAGGTAAAATTTCCTCTTAAAAAGTTTCAAGTTGAAATATCATCAAGTTTTTACAATGTATAGCTACCATGTTGAAAATTATTTTTCTATATTTTGCTACAGGAATAAAATTTCAATGTTTGAATACATGAATGCGCTTTGATCTGGGTCAAAGGACATTCAGACAATGCCTCTTATATGCGAATTGCCTCCCATTTTATTTCTGACACATGGAACCTTTATCATTTTAAGATTGATAAATGAAATTGCACGAACCGGAATAGTCATCGATTTGGAAAGGATATAGATAATTTGTCAATTTGTGCACGTAGGAAACTAAAATAGAATACAATTCTACATAACAAGAAAAAATAATAACAAAACAATAAAATTAAAAAACAATACACAAATAACTTTGACCTATTATATACAGATCCAAGCACCATTGCATCCACCTTTAAGTTTGAAAATTAGTAGAAACCTTTATTTAAAACGGCAATATATTTGTTTATTAAACTTTTACAGATTAAGTTGTAGTAAAAATAGAAATTATTATCAATTTTGTTTCAGGATCGCATCAATTAAAACGAATTGAATCAAAATGCTTTCGGTGATTCTGTACAAACTGAGAAAAAAACAATCATCCATAAACTATAGCAATATAAAGAAGCTTGCTAGTAAATTACCATTCATAAACAATTATACTAAGACATAATAGAAACATGCATAATATTCAATATAGGAACAAAACTAGAAACTTTTCTCTCTTATACAATTTGTATAAGTCACTACTAGATCAATGTTTCTCAAATCATTCTCTTCCGAAAATCATCATCAAACAATAAATTACTTCTATCTTTACATTTCAATTTTACAATAGTAATTAATGAAATTCAGGTTACTAAACTACAAGATTTCAACAATTATACTTGTTAAAACGATATTAAACGTGATTATTTTGCCAAAATAAATTGTTAATTAAATCCTAAAATAACTTTCATTTCTACAAAATATATTTACAAATATTATGAAACGAAATAATGTAACTTTTATCGATTCCCTTCATAGCTTCAAATTCCATCGCAATTCCTGAATTGACTCAAATTCCACCTCTGCACTTTACATTTCCCTCAAGAGAGCCAAGAAGTGGCTTTCCGGTTGGGAATCACTGCATTAAATAAAACATTTCCTACATCATAGACTTCCAAAAAATGATAATAATTTTTCATAAATATAAATTCCACAGTTCTCACAACGTGTCTGAAATAAATTTAATATAGATGCAAAATTTCCAACAATGCGAAAATATTTGCATGTATTCTTTATGTTAAATCTTCTAAACTATATATCAAGCCATTTTGCAAGGGCTTGATGTTCTCTTCTGGAACTAACTCAATACATTTTTCTCTCTCTCTCTCTCATATGAGTATAAAAGTTCTTTGATTATTGAAGAATGAAGTTCTAAAATAGTTAATTAATTAAATAATTGCAAAGAAATTATATTTAAGAAGATTAACCGATTTAAATATAAATAAATGATTCGTATGAATAAAATAAATTAATTCTTTTCCAATAACATGTTTTGATGAGACAATATATAAATTGAATATTATCATAACGCAATTTCTTCAATGTGTTTGTTTATAGTTTATTTCAAGCTGTAGCCTATCGTATATTTTCCCACGAGAGATGAGTATTCCTTTAATGATATTATTCCTTTCAAATTTAATTCGAACGTTTGTCGATTCTGTTCAAACGGAAATTCTTGATGATAAAATGTAATATGCTTCGTCCATTTGTTCTTATTTTAATATCAATCTGAAATAGGAATTGAATTTAATTTAGTTCTGTATTCTTAAATGGGTTTTTTCTTTTATGGCCTTCATTCTCTATTAGAAATTATTTATTTAATTTACGACGGTGGGTGATAAATAAGTTCGGGTTAGATTAGGTTAGATTGATTTATAAACTAACTAAACTAACCACACATCATCGGTATATATATATGGCAATAAAAAATGTTTTAGAAAGAATAATTAAAAATAAGGGAAAGATTCTATTTTTGAAATAAAAACGAATCTTTGGAATGATGATTAATGAATTGGGTAACATGTGCACGATTGTGATAATTATCTTCAAAGAACCAAAGAAATATTCTCTCAACTCATAAATAAAATATGAAATCATTAAAATTTTGCTATTTTGAAAACTGACAGAACTTGATAGAAGAATATTTAAGATTCTTCAGTCAGATCACGTGTTTCTCAGAAGCGAAAATCATCGATCAATGAATAATAAGATTCATACCATTGGTCAAAATACTCGAAAATGTTCGGAAATTCTCGTTTTTTCTCAAATAGAACAATTTATATTCTACTAGTCATCAGTTAAGTAAATATTTAATCAAAAAAACTTTCTTTCTTCCATAGCTCAAATTACTGACATTGCAAATTAGTATATAACAAAATCCATACAAAATCCAGTATAATAATTCATGTTATTGATTCACAGAAAGATCCTGAGATGAAATATTACAAGTCAGCTTAATTTATTAAAGTACAATTTGTTATAGACGAATGGAATTTTTGCTTGATTTGGTTTTATTAATTTATAAAATACTAAAATTGATGCATTTTTACTCGTCTCTTTATAGATGGTACATAAAAACGTAAATTGTAGACAAAGACGATTAAGATTCGATCAGATTCACTAAGTAATATACACAAAACGAGAAGTCGTCCCTGGTCGGTAGTTGGCTGAGCAAATAGCTTAAATTGATATCATGGGGAACATTAAAGGGATATCCAGCGAAGACTTTAATGACAGTCAATTAGTCTCAGACCTAACAAGCTTTTTCTCTTTCACAATTTATGTCGAGTGATAACAATTTGCTGCTAAGTCATTTGTCTTTGGTACAAAAAAACGCACAGATTTAACATGATTGAACAACGGAATAAAAATATATTTTTAATATATCTCAAATAAACGATAACATTTTAAAAATAAATAAGGCTTCAATTCTTATGGATTTAGTTTTAATTGGCAAAAGTTTTAATCCTAAATCTTGTTTCTATATTTTTGTCTCAGTAACAACAATTCCACTTAATCTTTTTATTTTCTTGAAATATTTTCAGTATGTGACTGTAACATGAAGACTCATTAGGCGAATGTCAGTAGCCTAATTAAATGGCGCCGTATTCCATTTCTTGCCAGTCAACAAAATAATTGGGTACTCGTAATAATTGATGTTATGTCCATGGGAATTTACTGCTCCTAAACTAATTTTATAATATTCAATCAACACAAATTGTATATATTGAGAAATTGCGAGATACATAATATACTTGGATGAAAAAAAGGCCTGTAAATTTTAAAATTACAGTAAATTATATAATAATTATAGATAATAGGAAAATAGATTATTCAGCAACGAACCTGTTCACCATAACATACCTCATCCATGACGTAATAATGACGAAACAAGAGATTGTCAGCTTCAGATCTTTCAACATTCTGTTTTCAACGAAAAGATTGATATAGTCTTTTTTTCACGAAATGTTGTTGAACGTTTTTTTTTATTAAAAATCTTATAAAAACAAACTTTAAATTCATAATATTCTGGTTTTAAACTGCAGTCTGTTATCAGGTTTTAATTGTTTTCGTTTCCTTTAAATATAATTATACATTGTAAAGAATAGGTCTGCCCAAAGAGCATTATATTTCGGATTCAGTAGTTCACACAAAGGGCTGATGCAATTATTCTTATGTCACTCAACATTAATTTGGATACAAGATACCATGTCGTTGTTTTAAACTACCCATAGCATCAGTGTGTCACATCAAATTACAAAATTTGGTTTTATTTTCATTTTTACCACCTCTTATACTTTGCACAGTTTTAAGTCTCGGACGACATCAATCTTTACTTATTATGTCTCCACTCTATATTTAGTCTTCTCTGGTACCATACTTTGTTCCAGTATATTTCGTAGGATTTACATGAATTTACATGAATCTTGTTAGTTTACAGACTATTAAAGTTGCAATAATTCTTTTTAAATCATCTACAATTGCATGCATTTTTGATTGATTGTTTAATCAAAAATTATCGACCTTAACCACCATTAAATAATAAAATTAGATACATTTCATTTGGTTTTACAATATTTATTATATTTTATTTCATTTTAAGAAACCAATCAGGGAATATCCTGTGGACTTCTAACAAATTATCGCTAAGAAAAACAACAAAATTTTCTAATAGAGTGTTGCGAGACTGCAATTAATTTTACCCCAAGCTAACACTCTTTATATAAACGAGGGCAAACTTCAAATGGTAGGTTATATTTTCAGTTAAAACAGTTAATAAGCAGATAAGACGTTTCTCTCTCGGTTATCCTGATACAATAGTAAAACGTCAGTTCTGCTTCAGTAAAATTATAGCTGATATTAATATTGGTTTGATTAGAACATGATAGCCTTAATTTTTTTGCACCACGGTACAAGGCCCATTCGTCAACGTCTCATTACTTCTAATGATTAAGACTGGCGCTCAGTACGCCTGATGGATGGTCGCCCGTGGGCCGTTAGATGCGGTCCGCGAGATGAATGGTTGGTGGGACCAAAAATAAATCTCACTTTTAATTGCTTTCAGGAGAGATTTTATTTGTCTGCTAACGCGTCACGTTTCCAGAGATACATTTTTCATCCAAAATCACATCCCGCGTAATTTATTGCTAATTTTTTGCTCAAGAAATAAATCATAAGTTACTGAAATTGTGATCCCTAAATCTCAATTAGTGAAATAATAAGAGAACATTATTAATTTTATTAAATTTTGGTTTTAAAACAACTGCCCTCATTAAAAGGCTCACGTGATATGATATTATAATTATCTCTTAGACAATATTTATTATAACCAATTATTTATGAAACAATTGTGATGGAAGACCTATCTTGAAGTCCAATTGTAAATTGTCTGAGTACGTTAATTCTACGCCAGGTGTTCGAGTCTTATTGAAAATATTTATTTGTAAAGATAAAATTTCCAGTTAATTAATCCAATTTCTCATTTACCTAAATTAAGACCTAATTGAAAGTGTCGTTGCTCGAATTTCGTTTCCGTTCTATTAATTCTATTAACTGAATTTTGCTAAAAATTATCTGTTATCGATAAAAAATCGTCGCCGATGCATGATAAACAGTTTAGCCAAGATCATAATTTAGAAATGTAAAATCTCAAAATAAATGTGTCGCAAATCTGTTTTCGGATGGTGTTCCCCCGAAATTACGCTCGTTTCTCGATCAAGTACCTACTATTTGATTTGATTCTCACGACTGACCAACTTTAAAACACTTTTCTTTCTCAAATTGAAAAACTTTTCCCTCGAGATGTGACTTCCTTTTGTAATGGATACGGCTTTTGATTGGTGAATGCAGGTTCCACTCGCCCAATTATAGGTCTTCTATAGTCGTCCTCGAAGTACGGACCGAATATGGAAAAAACCTCCAGAAAGACAGAGTGAAACCATCTTTGTTTGGAAGAAACTTTTTGCGCTGGAATCTTTTCTTCGGAGCAATAATTAATTTGTTCACTGGTACTGACAGCTCACCATTTATTCAGTGGCATAAATATTTTCGTTCACACTTATTAACGAGTCTGTTTACTTTCGTATCTTGTCTCCTCCGCGTAGACTATAAAACCACAGTGAAACCGCTATAACCTTACGATATACGACCATCTCTTGCGAAATCACCAATAGACAACAACAAAAAAGCCTAATAATTCTAATGTAAAATAAACAGTCTCTTCCGTTTAATGGTTCTAACAAACAAAATTTAACCTTGTTTGAACTCAACAAGGTTGAATAATTTTGATAAAAATATTTACCAGTAACCATATTATGTAACAGATAAATGACAGATGATAACTATGTATTGAAAGAATTAAAGTAAATAATAATATTAAAATATGATAATTATGTCACTAAAAGTGAAATTTATTAAAGAGCCTATTCAAAATTTTGAGATATCATCAGACTCTATACAAAATCAACACAATGAATGTTGAAAATTTGTAATTCAACAAACCACATATATTATAATCATAATAAGAATGCCCTATAACAAGACTAAAAATACAGTATATGAATAGAAGAGACGGGGTTATATAATATAACACACAACTAAGGTCCTCATAAACAGTTATATGTATCCACTGACGTGGGAACCTACCATATGATGCAGTTTCTCATATGTCCTTCGACCATTTTTGACGCTAAAATATTAATTTATTTTCACTCCCTTCTTCAGATATACGCCAATATTATATTTCAAAAATCATTTTATTTTTATTTTGTGTCTGACAATGAAAGCTATTATTTTAATGAGAAAAAACAACTGAATACATTTATTGTATAATAAAAAATGATTAGAAATAATAAAAAATATTAAAATTACATAAAAGTCCTCCATTCAAATGCAATCAAAATAATATTCTCATATTAAGAAAATTATTTTGAAAATTTAAAATATATTATGACTATTAAAATCAACCACGTTCTTAAAATAATAGTTTCAAAAACCATTTTCTAGTCACTATATAACCTATTAATTACATTATTCTTATAAAAAATGTCACTATAAATGAATAGATTCAATGTAATCAGTCCTTAGATTAAAGACGAACTATTTAATTATGAATTTTGCTCAATAGAAAAAAGTAAGATTGATGGATTCATCTACTGAAGTAGATATATCGCCCTTCAATTTACATAATCAATTATAGATCTTTCTACCTTTCTATTTGGTTATAATAAGTATAAGGAACGATATTTAAAATTCATAAAATAGACCTATTTATTTTATCAATATTTATACGAATAATAGAAGCAAATTAAAAGATGGTTGACCTAATTATTATTTAAATATTCTAAAATTAATTATATAAATAAATTAAAGTTCTAGCATGGAGACTGAATATTCATGAATATTTCTGCTGACTGCTGATATCAATTATAAAATCCATTAAATATTATTCTCCTTCCAGGCTTCATTTATAGACATCTATTATAAATAAATAGAACAAAAGCCACTGGTTCTAATTAAATTTAAAAATCAGGATTGATGATTTTCTCAAAATAAACCATAAAATATAAACTCTATAAAATATGCCATGAAGCATAGTTAATACACAACTTTAATCCTTTCAATGTTTTTGTCTGCACTACAGTGCAAAAAAATATTATACACAACTTTATTACTTCAGATTATTTATTTTATTAAGTTTATAAAACAAAATTGTTTAAAA
>JAJNBT010119808.1:0-11418 GCA_028455955.1 Notopais sp. p TS-2021 | reverse complement strand
CACACATAAAAGACACATACACACATGCAGTATATAGAAGTACAAATAATATTGCTAATAAAAAAGACTGAAGAAAAAGGCTTTAGTTTGAGTGCACGAACTACGCGAATAAAACTGCTGTATACTTAAGGATTCTCGAATAAAATAAATCCTCTCACATTTCTTATGCCAGAAGAGAATTTGGTTAATTTATTTTCCAGATCGTCTCAACACTCTGCGCCTGTTCGAATTGCGCGTCTAAATTATCCGATATAACCTCCCCTCCTCATTGGTCGTATATGGTCGACACCATGTTCGTGCATATAAATAGGTGTTAGCATTGGCAAGTGATAATAATGCAATTCTCACTTTGAGTTTCGGATTCATTCGGATCCGTAAATAGCTTAAAATGAATTATTCCGTTTCACATTCCGAACGAATTAGCTTCGTTATGCACAAGAAATGCTATTGTTACCCTCGCATAATATTTATTCATCAAGGTAGATGAGAAGCTACGAACGTTTTCTATTTAAATCACATTTACCATCTTACGTGAATAAAATAGCGATCTTTATTCACTTTCCAACCAAATTTCTTAAACGATTTGTAATATGACGGAACTTCTCCCAGCGATACGGGCATTTTATTATAAATAACGTACGCTAATGACCCGTTAAAAGTTCTAACTTTTTATTACATTAAAGTAGAGGTTGCTAAACTGCGGTATTTTGGCCCTCGGTAATGTACGTTAAATTTATGAACTTACATTTATTTTAAAGTTTTTTTTATATTAATTACAATATTTACGACAGTACAGGAAATTATATTTTATAAACACGACAAAAAACTTAATTTTTAAAATTGTTATATTGTACAAAATTTCATTAATTCTTTTAAATAAAATCTAGGAGGAATACTATATTATTTAATTTGTATATTTATTATTTGTTGATTATGATTATTATCAATAAAGTTTATAACATAATGTTGGAAAACAGTTACAATTAATTTCTTCATTTATTACTAGTAATATAAATGTATGTTGCTTTATTTTATTTTATTTATTGTTACAATATATAATTAATCTATATATTCTAATTCATTATCATTCATTAATTAACTGATTAACTATATATATTAATTTTAATATATTTATATATATATATAATAATTCAATATAAAATTAGGAATATAATATAATTGATATATATAATGCCTTGCAGTGATACATATTAGTCACATTTCAGCTCCTATTAATTTCAAAATGTATCTTTGCATTATAGCTTTGATGACAAATAACACGAATATATGTTGGAAATTAATAAAATATCTATAATTGTAAATGGTCTAGAAAATTTTCAGATGGTCGTGCAGTGCCTCCATGTGACATACAATCATAACTACAGTAATGGAATGAGGCTTTAATAATCTTTGTGAAATTGAAAAAGCTCATTGAGAAGTTTCCAAACTGCAAATAGAGCACTTGTAATTACTTATTAAGTATTTTTATCGACTGTGGACCGTTTTTAAGATAGAAAATTGTTTCGTGGGAGAATCCAATTAATATATACGACATCGTAGCGATCTTATAGAAAAATGCGAGACATTACGTAATCCGCAGAAATTCTTAATAGTTCATTGTTTAATTTATCCATTTGCACTTATTTTATATATTTTGTAGCAAAAAAACTTAATTTAAAACAACATTTTAGCGAAGTTGGTCCATCAGCTTTTATAAATTGTCTGTAAAATATTTATTGCATATTAGTTAATTTATACATGATGATCATGAATGCATTACAATTATTTATGTGTTTATATCTGGACAAAAACCCCACTCGTTAAAATGCACATTCGGACAAAATCTTACAGAAATGTGTTTTTGTAGTGACAAAATAGCATTTCATTAAAAAATAGCTATTTATTTAATTAGTTTATGTTAGGTTAGGTTTGAGAATATTTGACTACAACGAATAAGTAAACTGCCTTAAATGTTTGAATGCATGATTTTTCCATAAGAATAGTTCTACGGGAGTTTTGCCAGTTTCGGCTTTTGAACTATTGGGGTCTGGTCTTTTTATCCGGTGTTTTTTTGTCATGGATCCATTATATCCATTTATTGTTACTCATATTTTTTAGCGCATCAAAACTAAGGTACAAGAAAAATGGCGCTCGTTATGTAAAAGATTGACCACCCGATCGATAATGTAAATCCATTGACAACCATCACAATATTTACTGTGGACAGTACTATATGGGTCTAAGACTCTAAGTCAATAACCACCAGAAGAAAATATCACTCCTTGGATATATATTGTCCTAGTGTAATATTGTGGATATTTTCGTCGGGGATATTGTTCTGAATAAATAAATGATAAATTGATCATTGAAGTTGCCATGAGGTGCAAATAAATGCATGCATGTTATTAAATAAAATATGCATTACAATGCGTGCAATGTAAATCCAATTACTGAGTTATAAATGAAACATTTAATCAATATTAAATTTGTTCTTGCATCGCTTTATAGTTTCTAGTCAATACGTGGAAAGGAAATAGACGTCAGTTAAAATTTAATTGAAATTCAGGTAATGGAAGGGTTCCACCAGTAATTTTATATCCGTATAAAAGTGTTGGTGAAATCCATTCTCCGTGTCACGCGAGTGGCTTAATTCGTTGCTAATTGTGAGTACAAGTACATTACAAATTTCAAACACCTAACTGATTTAATCCTGTACAGTCAATCAATTGCTAGGTATAAATATAGTTTGATTTCTTTTTGAACCAATGCGTTTCGGATGTGTTATCCATGAATCGTCAGTGCTGTCAATGGTGTTTGTTAACTATATGTAAAAAAACATTAAGAAAAAATTACAAATTTACAAATAAATGGAATTCATATTTTCAAATAATTTTCATTTATATATACAAAGAGCAATTTTACCTATCTTTAATTCATTGTTACCTGGCAAATAAAGAACAAAGGAGTACGAATGAAAAATATAATATATATATATATATACCGGTAGTATATACGTGAAACAATCATTTAAATATTTGATATAGTCTTCTATTGCAATAAAGACAATTATTTTATAAATAATTTATACTATCTATACAGTATGAAAGTTATTTGGACAATTTACGAGCAGTATATGTGCAGTTGTATAGGGTAGGTAAAATTGTAACCGTAGGTTTCAATATACAGTATTTAGGCCAATGGTTCTTAATATTTTTGCGTCATGCTCCACCTGGACACCTACAAAAATATGATGCCCCCATAAATATTAAAAAAATTGGGTGTACAATTTTAAATGAAACTAATTTAATTATTAACACCCTTTAAATTTACATTACGATACATTAACAAATGAAAAGTTTTTCAGATTGCTAAATTTGCTGATTTAAGCAAAGTATGATCAAGATATAAATTTTATTTAAAATATTGTTGAAGAATATCAATTAATAAGAAAAATTAAATCAGTTTGAATGAAGATTAAATACATGAGTGTTTTTCCGTTGGTTGCCTGTGATATATTATAGAACCAAAGGTACTCTTGGCCTCGGTCCCTTGCTGTATATACACTCTAATATTATAGAATATACACACGATGATTTTTAAATAAATAACAAAACAAACGAACGGAGATGGAACAGCACCGATGCGTCTTGGTTATTGTTCCCATGTGATACATTCATGTCCTCTACAACATCTTGTCACCATTTCTTGGACTTTCGATAATTTCCTTTCAATATTTTCTACTGAATTCTACTAAATTTGATAAAATTCTGTACATTTTTGCTCTTTCAATTTATATATATTTGTTTTAAATGTAAAGAAAAAGATATATTTGTAAAAAGTTTATTATTATAGTTGTAGGTATTACATTTATGAATTAAGACGATGATATATCAATAACAGCTCATTCACCACAGTATTTGCACCTTTTAACAAGTTTGGTGGTCATTTATATTTTTAAATTATACTTTGTAATTCGTAGGATACTTCGTAGATAAGAATTTATTATATTTGAGGGGTACATTATCAATAAAAAAAAGTTACGATTGTTTCTTTTTAAAGGATAAAGGATACATCATTAATCCAAAATTTAGATCAAGTCGCTTTCCATGCGATAACAAATGTAAATACAATTCTGAAACTTATTTCACTTAAAATTAATTTATACTACATTGTATTATTTCAAAATCAAAGAATAATGTATTTTTTGTTAATCAATAAGAGTAATACATCTTTTAATGCAGAGGTCTCCTATCATTCTTCGGTTACGCATCCAAGAATCAACAGAAATGATAAAACATTCAGTATGTAAATAATAGGAATAGCTATGTGCATGTTTTAGGACAATATTTTATTTCTCCATTCTCTTTTTGAATTAATTTTTCACACACTTCCTAGATTGGTAGACGCACCCCGTTTTGAGGATCCCTCTAATTTATATAATGACCAACACATTCATTAAGTTTTCTACTGATAACAATGACCATGTTAGCCGGTATTTAAGGTCATTAGTAAGCTGTAATCAGTAACTTCTGCGGGTTCGTAACTCTAATCATCACTGAGTATCCTATAGGTAATGAAAATCGTGTATCACCCATTTTCTGAGAATTCTGTCAACTAATAATGCAATTTTTTTCTATAAATATAAATTATTCTGACAATAAAATATTAAAATCAGATAAAATTAAAGATGTCTATATATACGATAAATTTCGTTTCTTTCAGGAGTCCATGTATTCTTTTTATTACATTAAATAATATTATTAAGATGTTCAAATTCTACTGCTTAGAATCTATAGTAGTATGGTAGAGTTATTGGTAAATTAGTTATGTTCTTAATTAATATATTTATTTAATTAACAAAATATATTTATAATTCAAATATTTGACTTTACATTCAATATAATCAAAGTAATTCACAATAAATGTTTGATTTCAAAAACATAATAACAACGTTTTCTCACGTGATTTTGACAAGTATTTAATTTTGTATTCATTTGAAATTGATTTCAGATCAAGGATATATTATTGACAATAAACAAATTTACAGATCATGAGGCGTAATTTGGTGAGCATCATAAAGTTGATTTGGATGAGAATAAAAATCTTTTATTAAAGGAATAGATCCCATTGGTCGTCGTTAGATTTTGAAGTCATTCTATTGGTGGACAAATTTTAGATCGGTTTACTGCACACGAAAATATGCCTGACATTAATGAGAAGAATAAACATTTAGAACAATATCACAGAACATTTTAAATTCTTTTTAAAACTATCATTTTTATGTCTATTTGCCGAATTTATAATGAAGTCATTTTTGTCGCTAAATTTTTATAGAGCTTACAACTTGTTAATTATCTCGTTGAATTTAATTAATGTATATGACCTTTAATGGTGCCGGTTTATTATAAAAAATATTATTTCATATTTGTTTATCAAGTATATGTAGTGTATCCTACAATGAATATATATATATATATAATCTGTATACTTATACAGGACTATAACATTTATCATTGTATCATAGTTCACATATAATATATATGTCAATAGTTTTCAACTTTTGGCTGATTATTATGCCGATAAAGAAGAAGCTCTTTTTCTTATTCTGCATTAATAGTGGAATAATATTGTTTTATAATGTATTTAAATATGACAAAACTAATTTAAAATTTGGCAAAAATGCGCTATTTTTTTCCCTTAACTTTCACAAGCCGTAACAACATTTCTTTACAAAACACCAAGAATGTATGTTTTTATGCTCATTTATTGGCTGTTCTGGCACGTTTAATTACATTGGAATTACGGTACTCAAATAATATATCAACTTATAAATATTTGAGAAGCTTGTACAGATTTTCAAGGAATTTATCAAGTGCACATATACCCGCTCTTTATCGAAATATGGTATCGCTTTATCGACATAATTGATTCCCATTGATGTTCATAAAAAATTGTAAGCTTTCTAATAGTGGACAATACTTACTTTTATAAACTTATTATTGATATTCAAAATTGAGAAAGTTTATCAAGTTTTAAATTGAACTACATCATGATGAATATTATTGTGTACGCTGTTGATATTGTTATTTATGCACGAGATCATAAATCACTTTAATGTCTATAGAATTGTATTCATAATCTGTATGCTCAAAATTGTCAGTTATCACGTGATACATTCGTAAATAATTCCATTCACAAAATACAGATAGACAATGTAGAACTAAAATTTTATAATATAAAAATAATACGTAGGTTTTATTGACGATCAAAATTTGTTTAACAAGAGATATGATTCGATTCAAAAATACATTTTATTCCAATTTTAACATTCTTTTGAGAAAATTTCATTATTTGGATTCCAATGCAATGCGGAGTTATTTCGAACATATTGCTCCCATTTTTATGGGTCTGAATTGTGGTTTGATAATTTTGGGTGCACCAATATCCTTAAGAAATTCGCTATAGGATATCATAATGCGTTAAAGAAAGTTTGAAACTGTCAATATACTAGGCCAATATCACCAACACTTCTTTGTAATCATATGAACATATTAAAATTTTATCATGTGTTAAATGCTTGCAAGATTGGTTTATTTATGTGCTCATTTTATGCTCAGGAAATCAGCTCGCGTTTATTTTTAATGTATGGTGTTGTCGATCAAGAACTAAATGCTTTAATTGCTATAAATTACTTCACCAAAAAACATGTGGCTCTCAGTAACTGTTTGTAATATTGTTTATGATACAACAATATAATAATTCTGAAAATCAAATATAATTCTTCGCTGAAAAATGAACTACAGAATTTCTAAGAGACGCACATTGTATTTTATAAATAAATCTTGTCTATTGTGTAAAGGGGAACTGTCTATTATAAATGGTCGCGTATTGGCGTTACTCTCAGATAAAACCTCTTATCCTAATAGCCAATTTTGATAGAGGGAACACTGAACTTCTGTAGTTTTTAATTGGCCTACAGTGTGTTGTATATCAATGCCAGTTTTACTTAAGGAATAAAAACTGTAACCTGATATTGACAAGTATCGTTCTGAATAAATTTAAATATCGTGGGAATGTATAAATGGTCCTGTTAAATTGTGATAGCTGAGGATAAAAATATCATTCTAGTATATTTATATCCACTTACTTTTTATGTGTGATACCAACGCTTCCTAATTATATGAATTAATATTAAGGTAAGGGATTTCTTTTATAATAAAATTGAAGCTCAATGCTGTCTTGTATAATTATAAAAATTGAAGGTGATGGAGGATTTTATGTTGCACATACGTATAAAAGTGCAAATATTGGTTTTCTATGTAATTAGAAGTAACTTTGTCTTTCGTCAGATTAGCTCAGATTAGTCATGAAAAAAGTATATTTGGTAATTTCAGCGTAAATTGCAGGTCATATTTTATGGTAATTATCGTCTATGGGAACCTTGGAATTGAATTTTCAACATTGAAATAAAATATTTCTTGTTAAAAAATTTCAGACATTAAATTGCTCAAATACAATTTCTAAATATATCCGTATTTCCGACGAATCGATTGATCGTTAATGTTCGTTCTATTTCGAACCTGAAGTTGTGTATAATTTATCACTTTTACAGTTCTATAAAAATATTTCACACATTTTTTTTTTTTTTATTAAATTCACTCAACATACATTCATAAAATTTAGGGAACTTTTGCTTTCTTTGAACCGTCAAATCCACCCAAGTTTCTTTTTTATTAAGCGTTGAATTAAAGAAAATTGTAAAGAAAATAAGAACATGAAAATAAACAATTAATTTAAATACTAATTGTGTGTAACCACATAATTAAACCTGTCTAACCTAACCTACATGAAAAAAACAAAGCCATATACCTAAGCTATTTAAGCCAAATAATATAAAATATCAGCGGAGAACTGTCCCCATCGGCGAATCGGCAGTGGCGAATGTGCAGCAGTGAATGTTGAAAGATAAAAATGTTTGTGTGAATCGTTTATATAACATATGTTGAAAACAAACAAATATACACAGTGAAATTCAGACAATTTTAAGAAAGATTTTATCAGAAATATCTTTAGTGATCCTTAAATTAAATATTACCTATATGAACACAACTAATATAATTTAGTTTTTCGAAAGAAATTTCTCAATAATTATCATTTAAAAATTAAACATAATAATGGAATTATATTAAACTATTTAATTGGCATACAAAATGTCGAACTATCAGAATGATTTTGAACAAAATATTAAAATTAGAACTATGGGAAAAGTTATCAAATTAATTATTAAAATTCTTAACTAAAGTTATTAATATACGTGACGTAATTTGCCATCAAAAGAATCGGACCAATGAAATACATCTTTATCGAGATCTGGACCGAGAGATTCTCAAACTTTTAATACTCAGGGACCACATATCTGAAGGTGAAGGTCCCTCTTGGAACGAAGATGAAGATAAAGTTCAGTTGTGGCACCTCCGTGAAACAGTGCCTTGATTATTATTGAATTGTTTCAATATCATAATATATATACTCACTTATTCTGCCCCCCAAAAATACTAGAATAAAGAAAATATTTGCGAGTGTCAGTTTTAGATGTTGCAGATTTACAAGCCTTCCTTATCCAGGATATGTAAGTGTCATATTAAATCATAAAATTGTTAAAATAATTTATAAATAGTTAAAGTCAAACAAATCATGCAAGTTAACAAATCCAACGCTTCCAAATCTTATAATAATTATTAATTATATTAATAAGGACCCTTTATTAACAAATTATTAATCAGCAATTCAGCATACTAATATGCTTCTATATATTAAGTCAACAAAGGCTATAGTCATTATACGATTCTATGTCCATTTTAATAACAGAATCCGTAGAAATTAGGAAACATTTGTTGACCAACGTTGAATTGAAATGGATTGTAATGAAAAATCAAGATTGATTTAATTAAATACACAACAACTTGATGTTTGCTTTACAATTCCAAATCCCTTTTTTAATTAGTTGCCGTTCTCGGATTTTAAGAAACAGAATCCAGATTCGTGTAGAATTAATATTTGAACTTAACAAACATGTTTTTTTATATACGATAGTTGGTGCAGTATTTCTAGATTCTGTATGTATGTTTTTTTGTGATTTGTAGCAAATTATTGAAGCATTAATATATAGATCAGCAAAAAATATTATAAAACTACATACAGTTAAATAACTTTATTTGCAGTATTCGCTTTTCGCAGTAAAAATTATATTGTTTTTGATAATTTATTTAAACTTTATTCGTATAACTTATTCGTATATTCGATAAATACAAATATAAAAGTAATTTGTAATAGTCTAATGCTAAGTTGAACCACGAATAATATATATTTATTCATAAATTATATGATATTGTACAGTAAACTAAAATAATTGAGTCTTACTAGTACATTATTTTGAATGTGAAATAATTTCATCATTTAAAATTCATCACTAAAAGTGTCCTTTGAAATTGATCTTTTCGCATATGACACCAAATCCTTTTATTTAATATATAATTATGTTTAAATGACTATTGTCATCAATTCACAAGAGAAGCTTTTACAAAAGCTTATTATGAAATGAGTGAAATCTTTAGAACAGGAAATAGTGATATTTGACGAGCTAAATGTCAACCTTTCGTAATTTACAAACTTAACTCTGTCGCTTGGTGTCAAATGACAATCGAAGTTTTAAACCTTCTGTTATACTTCTCATTGTACAGTCATTTCATCATTAGCGTGATGTTGTGCAAACTTTGAACATTAAAAGATTTACAATGTCATTAATTATACAATATGGATTTTTCTTTTATGAAATTAGGATTGAAACATTTTATTCCAATATATTTCATTAAACAGCGCATCGTATATTGCTTTTTTAGAATTTTATCCTACGATCTATCGCAATCTTCTTAACTAGATAATTTTATTATTTTAAAACAAAACTATTTTGCTTCTTTCTGCCTACATTAATGATATTTCAGGTGACATTTCACCTAATTATGTTAAGGCAGTCAGATTATTTTCAAAAATCATAAAACTATTCATGTTTGATGAGAAAATCTCAATGGTCGGGATATTTTTCTATTTTGACCAGAAACTATTTATATAAGAATTATATTACTTCCGTAATATCCTACCATAGGTTGTTAAATTTAATATTGGCTCAGAAATGAGCTATCTTTTATTCAATGTATTATATTTATGTGAATCTATTGATACAGATTGATAGAGTTAATGTACCGTAAGTAAGTTTTGTTGTAGGTTCTTTATTTTTTTAATAATGTGCTTCTTTTTATTTACAAATTTTATGTCTCTATTTGTTTTCTTTGTCTTCCTTTTATGAAATACAAAATTTTAATATATATATATACTTGAACTTGATCCAACGTTAAACTATAAATGAAATGTTTTTTGAAATAATCAAAAATAATTTAAATTAACTATATATATAAAAAATGTTCTTGTGGTGCCTCTATTCTCAAAGTTAATAATTTGTCTTTTCCTCTTAATTTATATGGGTTGATGTTCAATGAAAATTGGTTGAGAAATGATTTTCTACTCGCTTTACAAAACTGCTCAAATAAAAAATGAATCCAAGGTCAATTAACACTCACAGTCTCAATAGCTTCTTGATTGCTAACATTAAGGATAGGAGGAGGCGACTATATATTATTCAAATTTTGACAGTATGTTTTTACTTTCAAGTCAAAATTCATTTAATAAACTTCATAAATAACAGTAATTTTAGTTTTAGTTGAAGCAAATGGTATGCAAATATTGAAAGAACGTTATAGAAATTTGTTAAGAATTGCTATTCAAAATATTTATAGTATGCCGTCAAAATTTTCATGCAATAATCTGTATGTATAAATAAAGATAGAGAAAGAAGCCTTTTATGAGAAGAGCATCTGCAATAAGAAGTTCTAAATAATTCTTGTTTGAGATATAATTTTGGTAAATTAGTTGCGTAGCCAATGTAGTTAGAGGAATGGCATCTACTGTATTGGTACGAAACATTAGGCATATTTTCGTGTTCTTTAAATACCTGGTCTTTAAATAGGTCTTTAATTAGGTCTTTAAATACCTACCTGGTCTGTATCGGAATAAGGATCGCTTTAACGAATGAATCATTCCTATTGGAGTTCGTCAAAATATGTAGGAATTCTATTGCTGGAGAACACATCTGACTATAGGTTAAACCAGTGATTCCCAAACTTTTTTTTCTCAAGGCATGTATACTTTAAGTAAATATATAAAAATTTGGCGAATTTCGTCCATAAATTACAACTTTTTTAAAACAATCTATGACTGTCGCGGAGATTAACGCGAATTATAATTCTTAATTATCAACATTTATATATTTTTGAGAGTTAAACGTATTATCTGTATTTAAGCTGT
>JAJNBT010119743.1:0-13933 GCA_028455955.1 Notopais sp. p TS-2021 | reverse complement strand
CCTAATGTAAGGTTTTTAATTTTAAGTTGCCCTTAAAAGTCTGTAGACTTGGCTACAGGGCTTGTTACCACAATTATAAAAGCTGTATATAAATATTGTATAATTTTCTTTGTAACAATAAATTTTTCTTTCTTTCTTCTTTTCTATATCTTACGCGAGGGAGTTTGTTCTAGGACAGTTGGTCCCCGGATAATCCGTCCCGTATTACAAAATACCCTAAACGAGTATAAATTAACCTAACCTAACCTATTTAAGTAACCTTAACTAATCTAACGTAGTGTAATTTATAATTGGGGAATTGTCCAGTTACCGTTCTTCACTTACATATTTTCTAACTATGGCAATACAATAACTAGACGATAGCTTATCTAAATTAAAGACAATAACAATCTTTCTCAAACCATTGATACCATTCAATCTAATATATAACAATACCATCCCGGGCAACAAGAAATATCTTACCAGAACTGTAGCATCTAAAATATCATTCAAAATCTAAATAGTTCAATGATTTGATTAATCATCAAATCTTGACCTTAGCGAAATGTCTATTTTTGTGTTCACTATATATAACGGATCTATTTGAATATAATCCAGTCAAAAATGCTATCCACCAATAGAATGTCTTCAATTTCTGATGAACACCAATAAAATTTGTTCCTTCTATTGATCCCGATTGACTCTACACTATATTCAGTGCACTCAAAAATGCATCTATTGTGTATGTATATATATATAGGTCACCTACCAGAGAAATGATTGGATGAGAAAATGATTTGCATGTCATATTGTACTGATTTTCGGAATAAATTACTGCATGGAACCTCATCATTTGATTATATCTGGACGCAAATGAATTTCCTGTAATTTGCATTCGACAAAGTTGTCAACTGTGGATTTCTGAAGATTTCGATCTCTATACACTATTGCAGTTACAAAATAGTAAGAAAGATTTTCATATCAAATAATGAATAAATTTAATAAACTATCACTTTCAATGACAAAAATAATCTCCTTATATTGTAATTTATATACGGTAATACCATAGTCTAAGTATCTATAGTCAGCAACTTAAAGCGAATTTCAATGTATAGTGATGAAGAAAAATTATGAGTAGAAAAAAGTGACTTATGAAGTAGAGCTAGTTGGCTCGATAGAATCAGCCAGTCAGTCAGCCAGTACATTTTATATCGATATAAAACAAAAAGTGGAACAGGGAGACGACTTCTACTATTACGCATACAGTATATAGGTTTCAATAATGTACAACAAAATTACCACGCCATACCAAATCCTGGGCAGACAATACCCAATACCTATGGCAGATAAACTCCACGCTGGACAAAACACCCACCATACAAAAATTCTACCTAAGCAGAGGCGGACAAAACCGTAATTGAACTAGTTTTATTGGACGAAATAAAATAGAGATTTTAAAATTAATCTTCTATGGGACCGTTCTATGCAATAGTCTTTCTTCATGCCAACCTTATTAACCAAAACGAAATTAAACTTAACATATTAAATCTGATCTTATTTAACCTACTTTCCCAAACCAAACATTACCTAATTTAACTTAATCTAAATTAAATTAACGTACCTGTACCGTAATTTAACTTATTTAAATTTAACCTAATTTTTTACTTTGATTGCATTTACTATTATTTTTTATACCGTAATTTAATTTCGTTCGGAAAACATTTTGTCAGGTGGGTTTTTTGTCACGTAGATATATTGATCACACTCCATTGGTCACTTGGGTAATTACTGTCAGTATTTTCTTATTATTGAATGTCAAAATAGTCTATTACGATCACCTCCTTGCTTGGAATACAAATTCGTTCAAACTTGCTGACTATATATACTTAGACTATGGTATAAGTCGTCTTTGTCTTGTCATTCCTACTTTTTGTTTTATAATCGATATAAAATATAGGCTGATTCTAAAAAGCCAACTGTCTTTTTTCTATGCTCATTATTTTGATTCATATTTCTACATTGAAATTTGCTTATAGTTGCAGACTACATGTACTTAGGCTATGGTATTACCACAGCCTAAGTATATATAGTCTGCAAGTTTCGCTGGATATGCGTTCCAAACAAGGAAGTGATCGTAATGGATCATTTTGAACGGAATGAATCAGTTTTTAGTATATCGACATTATTCAACAATGACAATAATAAACCAAGTACCAAGTTATCACCATATATGGGGCCTAAAAATAATTTAGTTAATAAATTATTACATGAAATAATTTAATGATGCATATAGATTTCCAAATCCTTTATTAAATAAGTAATCTTATATACAGCCATTATATAAAATTGCGAATCAGTCTATATTCATAACAGTTGCTGTGACCGTCATGCAGGAATAATGTATGATCTATATACAGTATATACAAAATAATGAAAATTCTAAAGCTCACTGACTTACATATGGTAAAAATGGATGAGCTTCTATATACAAGGTTTTGCACAAACACCATACTCCATTTATGCGCAATGTTCTTGAGTACTATACTCGAGAACATCACTATAATATTAGAAATCCTGAAGAATATTTAATTTCCTTGCCTGAAGTAAAATCAATAGGGGAATCTCTGAATGGAATAATCTTGATGGAGGATTAAATGATTCGATTAATGATTAAAATTGGCATATAAGAAGAGCTATATTTGATTGTCATAGATGATGAAATCGTCAGTTGTACATTCATGAACTGCTGTATGCCAGATGAGTCCTTGTTAGTCTTAAAAGGCTTGACGCAATATACTGTACATTAAAACTAAGATCTAAGATACTTTTATTTATGCATTTCTATAATTGAATATTATATTAAAATTACCGCACTTATTTATTTAATGCAATTTTATACTTTTGTACCGATATTTTTTATATCAATGAACCGTTTTTTATTTTCATTTTCCATATTTTCGCTACCAAAGATTAAGTCAATTCTATATTGGCATGATAACCAGCTTTCCGCATAACTCATTTCTTAAATTTGCATGGAAACATAGAAAATCACCATTCTGTATATCATTATGAAATGGATGTAAATGTCAAAATATCAACGTATATAATGTCAAACATTATTTAATTCAACCTATCTCAATTATTATAATCAAACTACCAAAGCTATCTAACATTTAACATAATCAAATCTTCGTTAATTGTTATATTCATTCAGCATATTGTACAATGTACATGAACATCTCGAACATAATATATAAAACAATAACGCAATTTTATCTTATCAGAATTACGCCAAAAACAATAAAGTTATCATGCAAATATCTTCAATTATGTGACTCTTGTTGATAACGCAGTCTCAAAGTCAGTATGATATTTTAAGCATATTTTTACATAAAATATTTTTATTTTCTACAATAATTCCATTAAATTACGTTTTCTTTTGTGTTGATATTAAAGACTTTTACATGTGTTTGAGTATTATAACTCACTCTATGAAAGCATAGAAAATTCTATGAGGAAAAAATACTTTTGCAGATACAGATACAGATAAAGTAATGGTTTTTAATGAATAATTTAGTCAGTCATTAAGAAAACTTTCATTATCGTTTACTTGCGTAATTAATATTGGTTAACCGACTTAAATAGATTTAATATTACAATTCATTTGTTAATTATTTTCAAGTGGTTGTTTCTGTTTATTTAAGTGCACTTAAACTCATAAAAGTTCCATTTTTGAAGGTAAAAAAAGAATAAAGTGAGTGTTCTAAATAATATTTATCATGTACGTACAATAAAATACACATCTGCAAACTTAAATATTTGCCGATCAACGATCATGACTGCTGAGTATATATAGTTGAACAGTTGCATATTGTTATAAATATGATATTATTGGTGTCTATTTTATATATATAAAGTAATATATATGTATGTCTATCATAATTTTTTATCAAATAACTATTTCTTGTTTCTCAATTAAAATAAAAATTATATTCTTCTCGCATTGAATTAACAATAGAAATTATAGATTATAAGACGCATTTTCGCGTCTACTGTGAAACAGATCTGCATCGAAATAAGAATAGCTTTATTGAGGAAATCGACTCTGATTGGTGTTCAATACCGTATTTAACTTATAGTGACTTGCTGAAGCTGAAAAACATTTCAAAGGGAAATTATAATATAATTTTCGTATTATAAATAATAGTTATTTTATATACAAAGAATCGTGAAATAAACAATTATAAGATAGATCTACGTCATGTAATCAATATATTACACATGTAATATCAATATATATATATTATAAACAGTACAGTATATATGCATATATTTAAGTAATCAATTACTGTGTTATTAATTTATTAACATATCTTCTTTTATTGCATGTTAATTAAATTAATGAACAGTAATGCCAATGTAATAAAAGTTTATGCATGTAGAATTGTAGACCAATGTACTGTAGATAACTGTCATTAAGCACGATGTCTTCTTATTTTTTATTTAGTCTTTCTAATTTTCAAAAGGAAAGTAATATTTTCATTTCCAGTAAAGAGAACTTTAAAATTATAAAAGAAAATCATATCTGGAATACTTATTCAATCAATATTTTGACTTATTATCCGAAATTTTTTCAATATTATAATATACAGGAGCTCTGGAGCATTTTATATGCCACTATTGTGGGTTTTGCGGTATTCTGACAGTTTGTAAATATAATATTAACGTGTAATTATTTTTATATTTAATATATTGTGGGATTTTAGATTAAATATTTATATAATGCAAAACAAAATTTTATAAAAATTTTAAAAGTATTTTGTTTTAGAAAAATAAGATGATTATTAGAAAAAATAAATAACAAGATATATACATTATTTAATGAGACTTGTCTACAGAATGCATGATTTGCTTGCAGACTTTACTAGTTTATGCATGTTGAAACATCTTGCAAAGTAATAAAAATAAAGATTGCTTGCGCATTCATTTTCTTTGTTAATTTTTAGATTTATAATAATGAATCATATGGAGAAGATGACTTTTGAATAATAATAAACCAAAAGTGATTTTTTGTATGATGACTTTGAAGAGTCAAGGAGTTAAAATAGGTTTATAGCCAAATCTTCCATGCAAAGCATGAAGAGATTCGAGTTTCGTCTTTCGAGTGAAGATTTGCTTTAAAGAATCACACAACTCAAGATATTTCTCCCTTAACGGATTACAATATTTTCATTTAAAAATTGTCCAGTCATGTAAATATACAAAGAAGAGAGAGCATAAGCAGAAAACGGAAAAATGACACATTTCAGGGATCACTTTATTAATATTAAATTAATACGCTTTCAAGTGAGAAAAAAATCAATATATGGTGAAATTCCGAATATTTACGAATGAGTTTCGATATTTAGTAATTAAAAATATGCAGATAGAATTAAGGGTTCTACTTTAACTTATTTTATTGCTTATGCACCAATGAGAATGCGTATGACGAGTGCCTTGATTCAACGTCGAACCAATAAGGATGAGAGTTTATCCTCAAATTGACCAATGGGCAGGCGGGAAAGAATAAATATGGGAAGGCCTCGTAGAAAGTCCAGTATCTTTTGAGTGCAGTGAACCTTAAGAAACAGATTCCCTAAGTCTACTGAAAATCGCTCACAAGTGTTTGACCAGTGGTTGCGTCAAGTCGCGTGTCTCCCACACTGACCTTGCCTCATATGGGCATTTGGGCCATCTCGTTGACTCAGTATTATGTATTATTCAATTTAATTTGAGCGATCGATCTTGAATCGTCGCGAGACGAGAAGTTCATACTACTGACTCCTGAAAAAGACTCTCAAGTGGAAAATAAAATTGTGTTTATTTTATGATGTAAACTGACAAAGTGTCGTTGTTTTTAAATTATTGGTCACTAATTGATGCCAAGAAGCATGTCAGTACAGATGAGTGAGTTTTGGGGCGATAAGGATTTCAATCCACAAATGGATAAGGATTTTAATCAACAGTATTATAATTTGGGTGACTTCAACTACACTGCAAATAGCGATCCCGGGGGATACATGCCCCCTACTATCCCCAAAGACTCCCAAAACCAACATATTTTAGTTAACAACAATAATCAAGGAGAGAATTGTTCCAACTTACAATCAAACGATTTTCTTTCCGAGTGTCTTGATAATACTGGCAGTGATGGCTACCATAGTTCGACACCTGATCTTGTCAGCGATTTCTCACCCAACCAGGAAGGTCTTAATCATCAACCGATGGTTCACAATGGTGAAAAGCAAAAGCAGGAACTCCTGAATGAGGCCTATCCGAACCTTGAGTACTACCAGGCCGCGTACAACAATAACCCACCGCAGGAAAATAATTTGCCAAACTCCTCTTCTACAGATTTTATAGATTCTTCGTGGGATGACAATCAACCATTCGATCCTTCTTCAGACACAGTCATGGATAACGAATCTGATATGCAAGAACACTTTATACCTCCCGAAGGATCACCTACGATAGTTACCCACTACAAACCGCCTCTCAGGATACGTAGAAGACCTCCCAAGGTCGTCGGAACTGATATCCTGAAGAGACGACGACTGGCAGCTAACGCCCGCGAAAGAAGACGAATGAACGGTTTGAACGACGCTTTCGAAAAGCTTCGCGAAGTAGTTCCGGCATTAGGCAATGATAGGAAGCTCTCTAAGTATGAGACGCTACAAATGGCACAAAGTTACATCATGGCCCTCAGTGAACTCATACGGCGGGCCGATAGTGAAAATATAAAAAGCAAACTGTAATTTAATACAAATAATACTAATGCTCAGCTATATATATATATATTACGATTTAGTAGGACGATTGATATCCAGTGTTATGTTAATACAATTTGTATTTGGAACAAGAAGCAAATATGACTGATAGCTTCCTACTTAACTTATTCAGTAACATGACAATTCTGAGTTTTCTCAAGTGATACTAATTTTAAGTGATATTTAGAATTGCGAAACTTAATCTACTTGACCAAGTTTCATAAAATTTGGTGCAATTAGCACCTTTATATTATATATATTTACCCGCCAACAATGGGTACGTTACAGTATGTAGGAGTTATTTATCAGTTATGTGGTGACAGACATAGGAGAGATGTGGTAAATTTCTTAAATAAATATACGCACTAATTAAAAATGTACCGTTTTAATTTTATTCACTAACATTAGAACTGTTTTAGTAAAATTTGTTTATAATTGAGTTTGTGTTTATTATGTTTGTCGTAATTCTGGAAGTTTAATTGTATTGATGCGACAAATTAACAGATATTATTGAAATTTACTTTTGATTTTATAATTTCTATTATAGGTTTCTTTTTCATTCTCGAATATATTCTCATATATAATTCAAATATTCAATCAATTTATCTCAATCATATAAATCAAATATTATATATTAAATTTTGGTATTCAATCCACGTATATTAAATCTTATCTTTAATAGAATATAAAATGCCACTATAGAAATGCTTGTCACCTAATTACTATACCATATATTCTTATGAATATATTTACTCCTCTAAGATTTCTAAATTTCTTTATTTGATCTATTTCGGACCTGTCAAATCTATACAAAGAAGTTAATTCAAGCAATAAAATTATTGTTAATAAGTATTTTCTACTGCATATTTTATGTCAAATATATTGTACGATGTTGAAGGAAATATTAATGAAGGTATTTAATTAATTTAGAGAAAATTTACATGACAAAAATTGGTTTATAATCAATAAATTTATAAAAAAAATGTATAATATGAAATAATATCAGAAAGTTATAAAATTAATTCTACATATAAGTGGTTTTATGATCATATTATATAAACATGTTTAGTGGTAATTTTAGGTATGACATTCTATTATAAGAAATGTGTCCTTTGAAACATTTGATTTTGTAACTGAATCCGAAATCCTTTTCCTGTATTGTTATATAGTTATATAAAGAAATTTAACCGAAAAAATGAGAAATATTGCTTAGTTTAAATTTATATATAGGATTTTTTTCAACAATTGGTGAGAAATAATATTACAATTATTAAAAAGTTTCTAATATGTCATTGTTTTTATTAGATATGTCAATATTAGGAATATTTTAAAAATGCCAACCAAACGACCATCATATTAACATATATAACATAAGTAGGTCAACATTTATATTTTTATAAACGAAATTTCATTAACTTCAAAATGATAATTTATTTCTACCAATAACTAGAGTTGATAAATTTTAGTTAATAAATACTGTTAATAAATATTGTTCAGGGTTAATTGAGTAGTTTTATAGATCATATATTAATATCTGATGTAATTCTGTTTACATATACAATGCATGTAACATCATTATTAGTAACTATATGAATTGTTTACAAAAGATATTTTCTAATAATGACTGATAATTTATCATTTATTTTTTGCATTTCTCGTAAATATGATTGAAAACATTATAAATTATTGTTGATTCTATAATTGTTGATATCGAGTAATATGAGAAGAGTTTTTTTTATTGTTATTACTAAGAAAATTGATATTATTATAAATATATTTTATAAGAAATCTGCCAAAATATAGGCCTGTATATTAATTACTGTACATATTGTTTAATTCATTTTACCTAAAACATAGTTTTATTGTAATATTAATTGTCGATTCCACAAAGGCTTTTATGTTATTTTTTAATGTTTTGTTACTTTTTTTGTTTTTTTGCTGATTCTTTGTTTGTCTTTATTTCCTTGTTAATAGTTAATTATTGAGTGTTATTGTTGTAGGAAGCTCAAAAATGTACACGAATAAAATATCCACTTAAAAATAATCTTGATTTTGACAACTTTTCTAGATGCTGTTAATCAAAGATGTAAAATTAAAATTGCTCATAGCCTGGTTTCTCTAAATTAAATTTCTATTTCGTCTTGAGTTTTGATGAGTCTGTCTATTAATTTATCTTTTTAACCTAATGGAAACCAATGTGTTGATCATTTATCGTCTATAGACATCTGCCGATAAAAAGAATATCGCTTCCGGCTTTTGTAATTTTAAACCGATTCTCAGTCTTTAAAAATGATTTTTTCATTTGTTTTCTATGATTATATTCATTATTTAAATTACCCTTATCTCATTTTCTTTATAGATTCCAATTATGTATCGATCTTCATCGAGTTTTAATCTAATTAATTAACAGATATACAGTAGTAGTTCCCCAGGGTTACGGTCTTGCGCCACTACTTTTTAACAAAATTTATGACTTAAATTCCCAAATTATAATTGTAAATCATCGTGTACATTCAATTTAAAATTTAAGTAAAACTGTAGACTATTATGTTCATGTAGCCTTGCATCATTAATTGTTATAAATCCATTATCCTGTGTGTTTCTTTGGGTGGTTGTTTGTTCCGCTATCTTCATGGTCCATGTGTAGAACAACTCTTTATATGACTTTGATAATTCAGTAAATGAACAATCGTGTAAAAAACGATTATGGACTCAGTCATTGTCCTACTTTGGTCATAATTACTATAACCAACAAGTTTGCGATTTATCGATTTTTTTCATACAACATTGAGTTTAAATTTCAGAAATTGAAATCATTCATTAAAATTTATATTTCTATTTCCTCATTTCAAATTGATAATTAATAATTTTCTAACCAACACAATCAATCATAATTTTGTTTCAAAATATAAAAATAATAAATAAGAAATTTTTGGTTTGATATTATAGAAACAAAATAATATATATATATTTTAACATTAATTTGTAATAAATATAATACAAAATATTTATACATCTAAAACTTTTAAAACTTTTTCTAATCAATTTATATATATAATCTATATTGTTTTCACAATTAAAACACTTTTTTTTAGTCCATCGTTAAAAACAATGAATATACAATCGCAAGAATTAAAACATAAAAACAATTTTCTCCTTTCTCCATGAAAACTTTCTTCTAGATGAGAAAGTTTTCGCGAAAAAAAATGCGAAAAGTAAAGATGATCAAATAACAATCCAACTAAAATAAATTTAAATAAAACCTAATTAACAAACCAACCAAAAAATAAGTAATTACATCAACGCTCTAGGTATTATAAATCTTTCGATATTTATTTCTTATCATATATGATTAACATATAAATTAAAAAATCCCATGTATAATACAATTAAATAAGTATAATTCGTCCATTGATATGTTATTCTTTTTGATCAATTGAACATTAGAGCCTCCAGATTTTATAATGTTTTTTTACAAACTTGACTAGTTTAGGTTATTGACTTGTATTTATATCTAAAAATCTATAGTGCTCCAATTTTCTAATTAATTCATATATATATACCTATTACCTATTTTCTAAGTATTCAAATTTTACATGTTTTGTATTTTAAGATTTTTTTAAATTAAAAATTGTATATATGTATATAAAATCAATTAAATTATGACCATAAATTGTACATATAAACAAATGAGACTTATTTATTTAAATATTTATTGACTTCATCGTTATAACAAATTTCTATCTAATTGTTAAGAAAGAAATAAACAAAAAGATATCAAATATCTGTAAAGTTATGTATACAAAATACATTTTCGTATCAATATTGTGAATTGAAATTGATTTTTATTAAATATTGTTACTATAAAATATTTGTTTTCTTTTTTATTCCCGAAAATATCTTTATATCTCTGACAATATCGCAGGACGCACTTAATATAAGTTTGTGAATTAAGTAATAACTTATTATATTCCGACTATGGATATATATGACAAATAAACTTAATATTTATAAAGAAATAACATCAAATCTGATAAAAAAATCGTATTGAAGTGTTTTTAAATAGCAATTTATGAGGATAAAATCTCTTTTATTAATTCTATGGTGTTTGTCCGACTAGTTTGGTTAATTATCATATGGTGATTGTTTCTCTATATAACTATTATCAGTAGTTAATTTAATACACAGTTAATAACTGTTTCTCATTAAAGAAAATCATTTAGTTTCAATAATTAGATAAGCAAATAATCAAACCTATAATTGTATCAAAATTGCGTGATATTCGATGATGGGTAATATTGAAGGCAGGATTTAGTGTTGTATATAGTCTGACAATTAATGTTTTATTGTATAATTAACTTAATATAACCTGACAAAATATATTTTGTCCATCGACATTTCATCTGTCGACATTGTGTCCTCTAACATTCTATTTGCACACCTTTAAATAGTTGGTTAGAAGCTTATAAACAACATTTGTGAATAAGCAGTCTGGTTAATATACACAAATAAAAAAGTTTATATAGAGAAATTTTGTATTTTCACAATTTTGAATATTTTTTTGAAACTTTTCAATATAAAATTTTGAATGAAAGTTTATTTTATAAGAAATGAAAGAACTATTTGATAAGAATCTTCTATATAATATTTATCAAAGCTAGTAGAATTAATTTGTGTCTATGATCGAATACAGATAAGAATACAAATCATCTGGTAGCTTAAGTTCAATCATATTAATTGTTGCCATTTTACAATACACATCGATGAAATTAATGATAAAGAAAGCAGTTACAACACGTTCATTTTGCTTAATCAACTCTAATTAATCTATTTGGCATTTTAATAGCTGCGGATAATAAAATAAATAAATAGATCTAATATTTATTGAATAATACATCGATGAAATAATTATTGGAAGTTCATTAGTTTTTTTTTTTATTATAATGCATTTAATTAATTATATTTTCCAAATATTATTAAATCCACTCAAGAAGAATCTACAAAATAAAATATATTGTCATCTCTGACATTTTATGCAGCTTATCCTGGCAGAATTTGTCTCCTTATTTATAAATTGTCTTCGGATGAAAGATTATTCAAACACGTAATAGTTCCGTTATTATTGTATCGTTAAACGCGTTATTACCGATCATTTAATAACGGATTAGGATTAATTACAAATAGAAGAAAAAAAAGTATCAGTTAGTATTATTAAATTATATTATTATTATTTTAAATGTATATATTATTAATGAATCATTTAGGATATTAACATTATTCATATGAATATTTAATAACATATTAACAGTTATAGTTACGCTCTATTTCCATTCATCCACAGATGTAAATTAGAAGCCCTTTAAACAAGGATCTATTGTATAACATGACAGAAATGACCAATTTCAATTAATTTTTTTGCAGATTTATTCGGTGCATATGCCTTCCTTCACTTTAAATTAATACAAAGGTTAAATAGGAAGATCTACGCACTCTGCCTGAATAAGTCACCTTTAACCATATTTTTGTATATTTACATAAAATGATTAATTGGTAAACGACCTTCACTTTGAATTGATATAAAATATCAATAATACAATTTAGGTCAAATATGACTTTTTCTATTGAAATTATCATAGATTGGTCAATTGATAATAACCTCCACTTTGAAGTTATGTGTATCGAAGTGATATGTCAATAAAGATATAGATAAGATATGAACTCGAAACGCTGTTGAAAAATTATAAGTTGAAAAGATGTTTATTGTACTTCTTTTCCTTGTCAAAATTAAACTCCGGCTCCTTAGGGGCAACCCAATTAATAAGATATCATAAAAGATATTTACAAAATTTTATCTGAAACAAAGATATCTCACAATATTTTTAAAGGTATAGCGAAGAAATCTCTACCTGGATTATAATTACGATTACGATAAAAAATTAAGCATTTGTATTCTATTTTTTTGAGTTCTGTTAGAAATAATTTTATTTCATCTCAATATAACGGAGTTATATCGGTTTCATTAATAAAATAATGAACTTCGAGACAAATACATTTTTATTATACCTACATATAACGGAGTTCACCCTCCAAAAAAAGGAATTTTCAGATAAATCCATAACTAATGCGTTAGGGAAGTGGTTCCCAAACTTTTTTTACTCATGGCCCACTTTAAGAAAATATATAAAAATTTGGCTCACTTTGTCCATAAATTAGGCTTTTTTTTTTAACACATTCATAAATATGAATAATTAAATACGGAAATATGTATTAACTAAATTGTTTATTTAATAAATGAATCCAATTATCACGGCACACCAACGTTTGTGAACCACTGCATTAGGGTATTTAAT
Organism: Notopais sp. p TS-2021; assembly: GCA_028455955.1. Classification (NCBI taxonomy): domain Eukaryota; kingdom Metazoa; phylum Arthropoda; class Malacostraca; order Isopoda; family Munnopsidae; genus Notopais; species Notopais sp. p TS-2021. The sequence goes on along the minus strand of JAJNBT010119743.1, from coordinate 798 downwards.
GAATAAAATAAACCCATTAATTTGACGATTTAGAATGTACGAAATCTTTTTGGTTTTGTGCTTCTATCTTGTATGTATTGCTTCGAGTTATATTATTATAAATAGATACTTTCTATTTTGATTCTCTGAAAGGTTTAGTTACATAATGTTATATGTAATATTATTGCGTAGTTAGAAGATTGTCTAACTACTTCCTAGTGATCATTAACAAGTTATTGAGCACCTTGTAATATTTTCAATGACAGATAGTTATAATTTAGAGTAAATTAATCAATTCACTCCGTTCTCAGAGATTTAATAGTGCATATTTAGCAAGTTAGGTTAAATTCGGCTTACTATCCAACCCTAGACTATTGTAACATAGAAAAGACATCAGATGATACGGGATAAATTGGGATCAGTCCATGATTATGGCCACAACTTTGTTTGGGGCCTTGATCTTTGATAGATCCCTAAATTGTTGAATGCAAACTAAAGTGCTGCCAAATGATATGTTCGTTAAATACAAGAACACGTATTTTCGTGTGTCCTGAAATCTATCTGTAGCAGATTGACGTAATCAAAAATGTTATCTATCTACCAATAGGGTGAGTCCAATTTTTGACAACCACCAATGGGAGCCGATTTGGTCAATAAAGCGGTTGTTATTCCGATACAGATCTTTTACATAGAGCACACAAATACAGGCTGTTTGGAATTCAATGTGCACTTTTATAATCGTATTCCATGTTGTTACATATGTTATTAAAAATATAAGTTTATATAATGGAAAATAAATAAAAATAAAAATATTAAATC